>JAPJBO010000466.1:0-175787 GCA_030068145.1 Diplonema papillatum | reverse complement strand
AAAAGCATAGACACAAAGATAGCCCAAAGCATCTGCAGAATAACACGAAAAGCCTCTAGGCAAAAACCCGTTTTCACATTTCTTCATATCCGTACACCATCCCCACGAAAAGAAATCCCGATAATAGGATGACGTGTGGGAACCTGTGACGGACGCCCAGGGCATGCAGAAAAGACAAACGGCAAACACTACGCAAACTCAGCGCCGCCCGAAAACTGAAGCTCTGTTTTTCTGTGCACGAGATTCCGGTGGTATTCCCGTTGATGCTTGCAGCTGTACGTGCGAGGTTCGGGGGACGGAGCGGAAGGTTTACGTCGACTTGGATAGCGGTTGGTACGGGTCATAGTATTATACTTGTTCCCTTCTGTCCCAACCAACAAATTTCTGTTCCCTCATACGCTTCTATGGGATTGCCTTCCTCCCCCGGCCCCCCTCAGAGACTGCACGCATTCCGGTACGGTTGTCCCCCAAGTAATCTCCAACCCTGACCCTACCCTATCCTATGTACTAGTATTTTCACAGGGTAGGGTTGCCCAAATCCACAGCCCAGTCACCCCGCTCATGGGGGCCAGCGAAAAAAATGCGGTATAGGTACGAGGTCCGAAGCCACCAACAATTACCAACAAAAGCACATTCCTCATAATGAAAAGTGTACAACAAGTGAACCCATTTAACAACGGTCACCCGGAAACCCTAAAATCCCGGAATCAAGCGAAGTTTAGCTCTAAAAGAAAACACTCCTACCTCGTGCACACACCATTTCAAGAACACGTTGCGTACTTACAAGGGTATTCGTATCTCCATGAGAGTTGGAGACTCTAAAACCCCGGAGTTCCATACGGATCTTCGTTCGGGCTAGAAACCGCATTTCGAAGATTTATTGTCCCACAATTTTCTGGGCCCCCAAGGCAACTGCGCTGTGAGCTAGGGTAGGGTCAGGGGGTGGGGTCTGATTGATTGAACGGGATCCCCCGCAAGTTACTGCGGTCACTCTCTCCCCTCCCCAATCTGCGCTTGCGTGCATTTTCCAAAACGCGAGCGCGTGCGTAGTTTTGTTCTCATCCTCTGTCTGGCACTCATGATCTCCGCCGCAAGAACTTTTCCTTGTACTTCAAAAAAAAATATGTCGGAACACAA
The DNA here is from genome assembly GCA_030068145.1 of Diplonema papillatum. NCBI lineage: Eukaryota > Euglenozoa > Diplonemea > Diplonemida > Diplonemidae > Diplonema > Diplonema papillatum. The sequence goes on along the minus strand of JAPJBO010000466.1, from coordinate 174,650 downwards.
AAACTTTCACTCTAAAAAAAAAAAAAAAAAAGCAAGAAAAGGAAATTCACTTCTGAGCTCATCTTCTGCCGGGCAATTTTGATCTTCGTTGAACGAGCTGCTGCATGCAGTCTAAAACAAAAAAGCAGTTTTTGATCTCATCCCCTGTCTGACACTCATGGTCTAGTAAGTGCGCAAACTGGTCAACTTCTGTCTGGCAATCGTGATCTTCGTTGCATGAAGTCAGTCGCGCATTCAAGACCAAAATGCAGCTGCTTTTTTTTTTGATCTCATCTTTTGCCTGGTGATTGTGATCGTCGTTGAATTAACCTCTCCGTGCTTCAGAAGCAAATGGACTCCAACACATTCGAGTCTTTGCCAAGAGGCAAGGAAGCAATATGCGCACCGCCGAGAACCACCCCAAACCACCGACACCCTGTCCCGCGCTCCAAAAAAAAAAAAAAAAAAAAAAAAAAAAAAACAGGCTTAAGAAACTTAACCCCGTCAGCCGGAGACATCGAGGCCCCGGAGTTTCAAGCCGAACTTTTCACCCTCCAAAAAAAGAACCAAAACTAAAAAAGAAAATACGAAAATAGTCCTTTAAACAGAACTCTGCGACGGCTCGCCTCCTCTTCACAGTCCGCCAGTTTGCTCTGGGCTTTCCTTGTGTGGCATTCCCGCTTTGACCGCACAAAACTATGATTCTCAACTTCAATACTGCCATTGCTTCGTCCTTTACAAAAAAAAAGCCTTCAACGTAACTGCTGCTTCGGACACGCAAAAATGGTGATTCAATTTTAGCCCTTTAACAGACGGAGAGAGTTGTGCACAATATACAGATAGCCCTCTGGGGAAACTCGGGGCGAAAACTCACCACCTTAGCCACAGCCTTGGCTAGTCAAGGTTTGGCGGGAACAGAAATCTCGCGTAGAGCATAAGGGTAAAAGCTTGCTCGATACAACGATCTTCAGTACCGATCCTCTGTGTGAAAAGCATGGCCTGACGATCCTTTGGCTCGCTTCATGTTCAAGGGATGCGAGAGTAGGAAAAAGTAGAAAGGGAAACTAGAGTTTTCGTTGACCGCACTACCCTGAGCCCAAATCCTGGACGTGGTTTCAGGTGGCAAATTTGGCAAATGATCATGATCAGAAGGTCCTACTTGGGCGGTTCAGTTTCCTCACACATTGCATGTGGCAAAGATTACCACAGGGATAACTTGTGGCAGCCATGGCTAATGCGATGCAAGTGGGCATCCGTATATGTCTACGTCGACGTCTCTGTCTGGAGATGCAGTGCTTGAATTCCAGCTCTGTTGTCCGTCCGGAAAAGGGCTAACTCAACGGCCTACACGTGTCGCCACCGCTTTTTATTTTTTACATAAGCGCCAGCTTGGAAGGAAATGCTCGACAATAACTGCCCGACAAATATTTTCAAGCGAACTTTAACTCTAAATAACCGAAGGGATCCCAAGTGCTGTAACTACCGAACCACGTGTTGAACGAACGTGAGGTCATGCGGGTCTACCCCTACACGACAATTCACACAACCACAACAGGTCGAAAGTCCTGAGTGTGAGAACAACAAACGGTGGTGTAAGCGAAGAACAAATCAGATTGTGTTTGTATTGTATTTTCCCCTCTACCTCTATATTTCCTCCCTTCCACTCGGAGTCAAAGCAGCTACGTCGAGTATTTTCAAAAAAAGGGGTGTTTGATTCACGGGGTATGTGTGGTGTGGGGCGGCTGGGGTCTGTGTGTGTGTGCGCGTGTGTATATAGGAGCTCCACATCATGCTGCATGCGAGTTGTTCTTTGTTGGCAGTATCAACCTTGACCTCGCACAGCAAGAGGTCGCTTCGCAGCGCCAGCAAGTGCACGGAACTGAAGCTGAAAGATGAGTCTTGCGACGCCGGTTATGACCGCGATACGACCTGCATGCTTTATCATTCACGGCGAACGCCTGCTTTGGGCACGCTGGTTTGTTCACAGTAACATCGGTGGTCGACCCGTATGCGTATGGTGGACGCGTAAGCGCTTTCATCCTGATGAAGATATTACTTGCAAGGCACCATTACCACCGTTCATAGAGCACAGGTCTTGATGCGAGGGGTTGATCCCAGCCTTCTGCATTGCTGGGCATCAGCAGTACGCTGATGCCCAGCAAACTGGGCCACCTTGCAACCTGAGCTCTGGATCCAACTACGGCTTCCACGCCCAGACCCCTGCTGAAAAGGCACCCACCCCTTCCCCTTTTTGTGAAAAGAAGCGGAAAACAAAGAGAGGATCCAAAATGCCGAGACACGTCACGGAAGGCTCCAATTCCCCGGGCTCGTTTTCAAGCGAACTTTTCACTCTAGACAGTGGTGTTCTCCAAAATCGCAAAACATAGGGCTTCTGTTAACGTTTTGGGAGGTGACACAAAGTCTTCTGGAAGTTGCCTTGATCCAGTAGTGTTGTGACCCCAAAATGGAAGTGTAGGACTTCTGTGGGACTTCGGTTTGGGGGCTGTTGGATAGCACCGGTACTGAAAGACATGTACATCCCTCTTTTCTTCTCTGGCTGGTGAAGAGCTGCAACTCAACCATCCCGACTGTCGGACGCGTCACTTTGCACGCTGCCAGAGCAACGGAAAGAAAGTGCTCGTGCAGAAAAAGGAGAACCGTGCGAGGAGACTTCGGGACGAGGGCGTTAGCGGTCAAGCAGCGCACAAAGCCTATGGCGGACTTAGCACATTGCCGCAACGGCAGACGTGTGATTTGCATTATGGCGACGCTTCCGAAGGCAACACGAGGCGTCCCCACCCCATTTCCCCACACTTGTGTTGTGACCCCAAGATGGAAGTGTAGGACTTCTGTGGGACTTGGGTTTGGGGGCTGTTGGATAGTGAAAGACATGTACATCCCTCTTTTCTTCTCTGGCTGGTGAAGAGCTTCAACTCAACCATTCCGACTGTCGGACGCTCTACTTAGAACACTCACCGCCGCATGTATTAGGGGGTGGGCGGCGTCAAGTGCGACTCCCTTTATCGCCGACTTTCAGGAGTTTGCGCCTTTCGACGCGCGTTGTTGTCGTTGACACTTTGCAGACGGAGAAAACACTGCCCCCCCCCCTTCCCCTTCCGGTGGATCCATTTTGCAAGCAACCCAATTTGTTTGAGTGTAGACCAGGGATTAAGTTAGGGCCGGCCTCCAAAACACGTATCGGATGGAACCGGGTTTCAGGGTATTAGTTTACGTTGCAGATTTAGACCGTCGCTCCAGCCCGGAACCAGTGTGGTACACACTGCTCTGCACCCCCGTGTGAAGAGCCGGTGCCTGTGACGGCGTAAACAGATCTGGCGCTTCCCTTGCTTGCGCACCTCCCGCAACCTGTTCCTGGTTTTCCTGGAGGTACTTCACAGCCGGTCCACTGCTGTGACTGCATTGAATTGCCTGCCGCTGTCTATCACGGTCGCCTCGAGGAGAACACGCGTAAGTGCAGCAAACTCCACCCCGGAATGCGGACGGCGGGCGCCGGCCCCGGCCCTGCCAATTACGCCGTCACCAGCAAGGAAGGCATCAGCGCCGGTAAAGCGAGAGACGACGGCCCCCAACGGAAGAAGAATCGCCCGGCGCCGCGAAGGCAAAGGCCGCAGAAGCATGCAAACCGGCAAGGAAGGGAAGAGTCGCAAAACGACCGCGCGAGGACGATATTTTGAACGAGTGCAAACGCCAGAAGTACGACACGGAGGTAGTCATCCCGTGGCTATTGCAGGCCATCGCCACAGATATTCTGGTCTATCAGATCCATCTCTCTTCCCTCCTAGAGCTTCATAGGATTGCTTGGAGCTGTCCATCACGGTACACCATCAAGGTCTATCAAGAGGGGACGCAATCTACATTGCATGGGCGACTTTAAAAACCCCGGATTCACGAGTGGACCTTCAAGCGGACGTTGTGTTTGTGCGATTTGACCTGCACGCGTTCAGGTTCGAAACCGCTGCCAACGTTCCTTTTTAGCTGTAACAAGTATGCTCTCTAAATACTCGGGACTGACATTCTTTGATCCTGTTGGTTCGGGCTAGTTCAGGAGTGCTACCATTTACCGGGATATTACTAGTCGTCGAAGCCAGCCCCACCCCGAATTCTTCTGGTGTCGATTCAAGGTGGTCGGTGCTCATCTAACCATGCGTCTTGCTCCTATTCCCCCAGTAAACTGCAATAGTTACTGGTTATCGCAAAAACTGGGAGTGCGGCTAATAAAGTGTTCCTAACTTAACCCCTGGAGTAGACGAAGGCAAAACAAAAGAAGAAGGAAAAATAAAAAGAAATGAACGGAGCCCCCGTGCCGCGCTTCGTCAAAATTGTGAAACAGGTCGCCCAAACAGTCTGTTAGGCGGAAACGGACTTTGTTAAAAAAGAATACCCAACCAAAAAAACGCTAACCCAAACAACTTCCGCCGGTAGAAACCTTGCCTAAAGAAATCAACTGCCTTCGGGTAGGCTAGTCTGACACTAGTTGTCGTCGGGAAAAAAAAAAAAAAAACGACGAGCTTCGGAGGGCACGGGAGGCAGGGGTTCCATTTCGGCCGGATCCCCGGGTGTCCAAAACCGGTATCGAGGCAACACCGGTCCTGGAAAAGCGGAAAAAAGGAAGCGAGATTTGCCCCCCCCCACGGCTCGAATGTTTACTGTGCTCTGCGGAGTTTACTTCGCAGATTGCCACCGTAAAAAGAAGACACGTCAGGGCTGCCTAGCGAGTCGCAGTCACCATCAGGGCGAGCGCCCTGACTTTTTTAGCTGATTGCTCAGACACGGTTGTAGGGGCCTTCTCCCCGTGACGGATTCGCCTGTGCTCTCGTAGCACGGGTGGTCCTGGCTGTGACGAGCTACGAGCAGCCGCCTGACAAACCAGACTCACACCGCTGTCCAGTCAGGTTCCGTGCTGATGATGGTCCGCCTTATGTGTCCGTGGCTAAAAGGACCGAAACACGGCGCAGACGGGACCAGTGCGGTGTTGAGCACATACCCATTCCAAGCACGTTCTTGCAATCCCCCACGGCTCGAACTCTGCCCCCCCCGCCCTCTGTTTTTTTACATAAGCGCCAGCTTGAAAGGAAATGCTCGACGATGCTGCCCGACAAAGAACAGAAGGGATCCCGGGTGCTGTAACTACCGAACCACGTGTTGAACGGACGTGAGGTCATGCAGGTCTACCCCTACACGACAAATCACACAAACACAACAGGTCAAAGTCCTGAGTGAGAAAGCAACACACAGTGGTGTAAGCGAAGAACAAACCAGATTGTGTTTGTATTGTATTTGCCCCTTACCTCTGTATTTCCTCCCTTCCATTCGGAGTCGAAGCAGCTACATCGAGTATTTCTTGCAACCTGGAAATGAAAACAGGGTAAATGCAAGGGTGGGAGAACCCGATCAACACGTACGTGCACGTGTACCGTACCTGGTAGCTCATCAATCGCACTTATCGGTGGATGTCTTGGCTCCGGAACGATGAAGACCGCGGCCAGACGCGATGGTCAAAGGGAATTGCAAAAGCATGAGACTCATCAGGTCGTCGAACGCATTAGCGGGCATGGGTTCGCTCATGCCCATCAGCAGTTGAGTGTCGCTCGAAAATTTAATCTCTCAGACTGCTGTTCGAGAGAGCTAGTAGGATGCTGGGGAGCTGATACACAGCACAGCCAGCACGGCGACCTCTAAGCATCCACAGCCAGCTACGATTGCACCATGCTGTATGTTATGCCCAGGCCTGTGGCGAAAAGTTGCTCTTTTTTTGTATAAGCACCTGCTTTGTAGGAAATGCTTGAGGAGACTGCCAGGTGCGATAGATCAAAGGAGGTAAATGTGCTGTAGCCCACACGAAACACAAGTAAATCTGGGTTTAGTGGCGGGCGTAAGCGTTCAACAAAAAGGACCCACTTTGTAGTTGTATTGTTTTCTCCCCCTCTAGCCTCCTTCGAAATGAGCACAAGGCAGTCCCTCGAGTATTTTGTGGGTTGCACAGCAACGGTTCAAGGATGGGATGCCTTCCAAAAAGAAGCAGTTGTTCACAGAAGGTGGACTGCCAGCGTACCAGCACGGGCCGGGAGAATGTGGCAAGCGGGCGCAAATTAGCAGTAGCTCGGCGGGAACAGGCGCGAGACTGCTGCTGTGCATCCCAAAAGCCCGCTAAGGCGTTGCACCCGCGCCGGGCGTCCGCAGTGGTGTCATCACCACGGGAGTACCCTAAGCTCGTCGTTGTCTTTTCGAATGCCCAGGCATCCGGTGTGCTTTAAGAGTGCACGCTTTTGGCGGAGTATTCTCATACGCAGCAGGGGGGAACCCTCACACATTCCCGTACTTCACAAGCCAAATACTAAGTGAATGCGGGGGGTGAAAAAGTGCGGGAGTGGCCACACCTGCACTTACACAGGCAAAATGCACTCTAAAATACAAGGAAAGTGAGGCACTTCCACGTCCGTTCGTGGAAGTATGCGGTACTGACATACGCAGGGGTCCAGCGGCAAATCAAACTGCGCGACTAAACTCCTCCCCGACACGTTTGTAGACGGAGTGCGCCTCCCGTGATGGATTCTGTGCAGAGTCTCGAGGTATGCTTGGGCTGCGAGCTCCGAGCAGCTGCCTGACAAACGAGACTACTCAGGTTCCGCGCCGATGATGGTCTTGTTGTGTCCGTCGCTTGAAAGGACCGAAGCGCCCGTGCATAGACGCGTAGCGGTGTTGAGCACTTACCATTCCAAGTACGTTCTGCACTAGCGTTGCACCGGCAGTGCGATGGGCCCTTCTCTTCGGAGGAGTCCGCGCACCCAAAGTTCGACTTGTACGCACTAGGGCCAGGCAGGGCTAGTTCCCATTATAGCACATTTTCTTAACTTTGTGCCCATTATAGAACTATTCTTAACTTTTTGCCCATTATAGAACTGTTCTTAACTTTTTGCCCATTCTCGATAACTTTGTGCCCATTATAGAACATTCGCTAACTTTTTGCCCATTATAGAACATTCGCTAAAAATCGTCACTTCGGGGACTCGATACCACAACCTTCAGGACGGGTTTTGGTCTAAATCTGGTCCTAAACTTGAACAGTACGGTTTCCTGAGTTTGTGCCTACTTTTCCAACGTTGGACCCGGAAGTTTGCCAAGACTCGTGGCAAGAGTAAGTTCAAGTTTGTGTTAGCACGCAGGCGGTACTCTGCATCGCCGGCGTGGTAGAAGAGACCTGCACACGGGTTTATTACTCTTCGCGTTGATGTTTGCTTTCACGTCTCGATCGTCGCGACCAGCATTGTTCCCAAACTTGGGTCCAATGGTTGGATTTAGTCCAAATCTTGGCCGCGACTTTGGGTCCAACTTGGACTCCAAGTTTTGGGTCCGAGAAAAGCTGGGTGAAAGTCGGCTGAAGGAGTTGCCAAGTCTTCGAATCAGCTGTTTTTCGCAGGAAGATGCTTGCAACCAACGCGGAGGAGTCGGTTCTGCAACTGGGCATCAACGCTGTTGACAACGGCAGCAGGAAGTGACGAGCCTATGAAATCCATTCAAGAATGGGGTGAAATACCAAAACAGTACGGTTTCCTGAGGTTGTGCCCAAAACTTGGGTTCCAGACTTGGGTCCCAAACTTGGGTCCCAAACTTGGGTCCCAAACTTGGGTCCCAAACTTGGGTCCCAAACTTGGGTCCCAAACTTGGGTCCCAAACTTGGGTCCCAAACTTGGGTCCCAAACTTGGGTCCCAAACTTGGGTTCCAAACTTGGGTTCCAAACTTGGGTTCCAAACTTGGGTTCCAAACTTGGGTTCCAAACTTGGGTCCCAAACTTGGGTCCCAAACTTGGGTCCCAAACTTGGGTTCCAAACTTGGGTCCCAAACTTGGGTTCCAAACTTGGGTCCCAAACTTGGGTTCCAAACTTGGGTTCCAAACTTGGGTTCCAAACTTGGGTTCCAAACTTGGGTTCCAAACTTGGGTTCCAAACTTGGGTTCCAAACTTGGGTTCCAAACTTGGGTTCCAAACTTGGGTTCCAAACTTGGGTTCCAAACTTGGGTTCCAAACTTGGGTCCCAAACTTGGGTCCCAAACTTGGGTTCCAAACTTGGGTTCCAAACTTGGGTTCCAAACTTGGGTTCCAAACTTGGGTTCCAAACTTGGGTTCCAAACTTGGGTTCCAAACTTGGGTTCCAAACTTGGGTTCCAAACTTGGGTTCCAAACTTGGGTTCCAAACTTGGGTTCCAAACTTGGGTCCCAAACTTGGGTTCCAAACTTGGGTCCCAAACTTGGGTTCCAAACTTGGGTCCCAAACTTGGGTCCCAAACTTGGGTCCCAAACTTGGGTCCCAAACTTGGGTCCCAAACTTGGGTCCCAAACTTGGGTTCCAAACTTGGGTTCCAAACTTGGGTTCCAAACTTGGGTTCCAAACTTGGGTTCCAAACTTGGGTTCCAAACTTGGGTTCCAAACTTGGGTTCCAAACTTGGGTTCCAAACTTGGGTTCCAAACTTGGGTTCCAAACTTGGGTTCCAAACTTGGGTTCCAAACTTGGGTTCCAAACTTGGGTTCCAAACTTGGGTTCCAAACTTGGGTTCCAAACTTGGGTTCCAAACTTGGGTCCCAAACTTGGGTCCCCCAAACTTGGGTTGGTCATCAATAGACGACAACCAGTTCAACTTCAAGCGTCAGCTGCCAGAGGCCCAGACTAACACTACCAGACTGCACGCAGCCTGACAGCAGTCTGACTCTGAGCAGACCGCCCGGTCTGTTCGAGGCTTTTCCGTGGCATGATGACATAATCCAGGTCCAGGACCAGTCTGGTTACCAGGTTACTGGCCTGGCGCTACCAGTAATTAGGCCCAGACTTCAGACCGGACCGAAACTTGAGCCCAAAACCTGACCCAAAACTTGGACCCGAGTTGGGAACCAAAATTTAGACCCAAGATTTTGGCAGCCTGGAGGTTGGGGTATCGAGTCCCAGAAGTGACGATTTAGCAATGTTCTATAATGGGCAAAAAGTTAGCGGAATGTTCTATAATGGGCACAAAGTTAGCGGAATGTTCTATAATGGGCACACAATTATCCAGAATGGGCAAAAAGTTAAAAACAGTTCTATAATGGGCACAAAGTTAGCGACTGTTCTATATTGGGCAAAAAGTTAAAAACAGTTCTATAATGGGAATTAGCCCAGCCAGGCACCGACCGCTTCCTTGTAAACCCCCAGGGTCCCCCCCAAGAATTCAACGTGCACTCTCACCAGCATCCGCATTTCTTCTTCATTTTTTTTCTTTCAGCTTCCGCCTCGCACATCTTCTGAGCAGGATGACGAAACAGAATAGCTGAGCTTATGGTCCGCAGAACCCGAGAAGGAATAGTCATAACGAAGTTTCGCCTTGTGGTGCCGGATCAATAAGGATCGAAAACCCAACCCGCAGCCATAACAACAGCCCGGCTAGGACACAACCACACAGGGAACCCAGAAACACCCAGGAAAGTTTGATCACACGCCGGTTGATAAAACGTAAAATGTGTCGCTAAACCGCCGGGACCCTGAAAGGACCCTGAAAGTGCTGGGGTCGCACGGACTCCTACGTCAGAGCTGAAATTATTCTAGATCGTAGGACACCGTTGCCCACGTGCACGTGGGCATCGCACTATGGACTCCAGCCTCCGAAGCTGAGGTAGATCTTCGGAAGAAGAAGAAGAAGAAGAGAAGAAGAAATATAGAAACCGACCGCTTACTACAAGAAACCGTCTAAAAACCCGGATCCCTAAGCGAACTTGCACTCTAACAAGGCCGCCCCTGGCCCAGGAACGTGACGGGTCAACCGCAGCTTGCAAAGCTTGCGTCGGAGGCAGCACAGTGCTGCAACCCCGTCCGCTCTGCCCTGGGGCTGACCGTCTCGACGAGCTTGTGTTCAGCGCAAGCGCCAAGGCCCAAGGTGCGCCACGCCTTGATGCTTTAGTTTGGGAAATCGGTAGCCACTTGACCCGTAGGCCCGTGGCTCTGCAGTACCGCCGAACACGTGAAGCTTCAAGGACTCCAACCTCCGAAGCTGAGGTAGATCTTCGGAAAAAAAGAACCGACTTTTAAACCACAAAGAAGGCTATGTACAAGTGTTGTATTCATACATCCAGCTTCACCTACTCTAGTCGATGAGTCGCAAAGTGTTGGAGGTTGCCGGCCAGCAAGACCGTTCCGCGAAGGGAGAACGCAGGGTATCTTAGGACCTAGGACCACTTTTTGACTTCTTTTTTCATTCTGACTTTTCTTTTTCACTTCCTCTTCTTCTTCTTTTTTTTTTGTATAAGCACCTGCTCTGTAGGAAATGCTCGAGGAGACTGCCAGTTGCGATAGATCAAAGGAGGTAAATGTGCTGTAGCCCACACGAAACACAGGTAAATCTGGGTTTAGTGGCGGGCGTAAGCATTCAACAAAAAAGACCCACTTTGTAGTTGTATTGGTTTCTCCCCCTCTAGCCTCCTTCGAAATGAGGACAAGGCAGTCCCTCGAGTAAAAAAGAAAAATGAAAAAGACATATATCACCATGATTCATGGTGATATATTGGTTATTGTTGTCAACACGAAATGGAACGAAAATGGTATAACGAACCTCAACTTAGAAAACAAAAGGGGAAAAGGAAAAAAAGGGATGGGGGCAGGGCTTACGCGCCGATTTCGGTCTCAGAGGAAATACGAGTGGTCCACGTGTGGGCGCTTAAGGTTCGAGGGGGAAAAAAAAAACCTTTCCCCTTATGTGCGACGGCAAAAAAAACAGCGTCGCTACTGGACTTGCCGACACCTGTGGGCCTAGACTCCCCTGCATGTGGACCAATAAATCAAAATCCACATGTGGTACCCGTGGATCCACACGTGGGGGAACAAAATCCAAAAATAGTTAACGTGTGGAAATCCACACGTTCCACACGTGGAGCGTAAGCCCTGAATGGGGGCTGGGTCACGTGGCGGGGAAGTGTTGAAAGTCTTCCGGGTGGCAGCCACACTTGGTTGCCCAGAAGCTTTCTATCTCTCTGTCTCTCTCTCTTCCCTCTCTTACCGCCTCGAACCACCCGAATCATCCGTGAAAGGGCCCCTCTGGCCCGCACAGGGATTATCCCGCATGGTTAAAAAATAATTTCTTAATAGGATCCCGGGTGCTCAAGCGAGCCTCCACTCGAAAGAAGAACAGATCCGTTGAGGAATTGGAGAAAAATAAATCGGGAAGGCGTGACTGACATTCTTCGATCCTGATGGTTCGGGCTAGTTGAGAGGAGTGCTGCCTTCTGCCGGAATACTACTAGTTGTAGAAGCCAGCTCCACCCGAATTCTCCTGGTGTCGATTCGAGGGGGTCGTGCCCATCTAGCCATGCGTCTTGCTCCTATTCCCTCAGTAAACTGCAACAAGTCGGTCTATTCTAACCCAATCCCCGCGCCCCGACGGAAGCATTTCATGAGCAACGGTTGCACATGAACAGTTAAACGAAGCCAACACCCACTTGCTATGGAAGTTGGAAGTTATTATTATCACACGCCACGCCACACCATCACCAGGTTGGCCGTGTTTACCGAAGAACGAGAATTGTGCACGTTATACTTTCGCTAGTATTTGCACCCGTTTGCTTCGTTTCATCAGTGCAGCGCCTGCTCCGGAGATGTTGGTCACAACTTGGTGTACAAAAAAAGAAAAGAAAATCACCCAAAACAAATGGCGGCTTCTTTTCGCGCGTTCTCTTTTTATTTTTATGTGCTTCTTGTGCTCCGTATAGAGTTTCCAAACACAAGAACCAAAAAAAAGAAAATGAAAAAAAAAAAGAAAAGGATACCTCAAGCAACTTCCGCCGGTAGAAACAGCCTGCCGAAAAATGGAATCAACCGCCTTCGGGTGGGCTAGTCTGACAGCTGTCGTTGAAAAAAGGAAAAAAAAAAAAAAAATAAAATAAAAAAAAAAAAAAAAAAAACCAGAGTGGATGCGTAAAAGCACATGCCGCCACACAATTAGTGAGCAAAAACAAAGGATCGCGAGAACAGCAACGCGCGTCTTTTCTCCACCCACCTACTTCTCGCCCCCCATTCTCGTTCTATGTTCGATTGGTTCTGACTCCTGTCTACTACACCCACGTCCCCACAATCCCGCCCACCCCTCCTTTTTCTTCCTGAAAGTATGCTAATACTGCAGGGAATAGTTGACTGGACCTCTTGAGTTTGTGCTACCACGATTTGGGGAGTCGGGAGAACCTACAAAGCGAAAAGCAGGACCGACCCCCCCGTGTCTTATGCCAAGAGCCGCAACTCAACTATTTATTTCCCTTTTCTGAGAGAGATCGTTTTTATATTCTATATTTTTCTTCCTACGCTTTCTGTTATCCCCCCCTCCTCTTTGCCCCTCCCGTTTTTCCACTCTTCTTTTTTTTTCTTCTCTTATTTTGCTAAACCCCGTTCTCTTTTCTTTTTTTTCTGAGACTCTTATATTCCCATACCTCTCATCCCGTTCCGTCCTGTGTGGAAAAGGTGCGCGCGTCCGGAGCACTTTGATGTCGAATGCCGAGCACCCGTCTTCCAAGCACGGTCCCTCAACCCCTCGTTGCGCGGGATCAATAGCGGGACTGCCGGGGGGTCGTACGTCCTACGTCAGAGGTGAAATTCTTAGATCGTAGGAAGACGCGAAAGCAGTCGACAAGAATGTCTTCAAGAACGAGAGCGTGGGGATCCAAGATGATCAGATACCTGCTGTAAACGATGCCGTCTCAGGATCGAGGAAAGTCATTTTGGCTCCCACGGCACTCCCCGAACGAGAAGTCAAAATATTCTGGGTTCAGGGGGGAGTCCATTCGCAAGGCTGAAACCTAAAGGAATTGACGGAATGACACCACCAGGCGTGGAGTATGCGGCCTGTGAGTCGATCAGTAGACGCTTGCGTGTGCCTGTGCTGGCCAACACACAAACAAACTTTGAGCGCGAATCAAAAGAAAGGCCGCCGCGGGCAACTGACTGGAATTTCGGGAACACCATCAAAGAAGACTGCAGGAGGAGTTTGATTCGTCGCGCAACACAAGCGTCTAGTCGAACTTTGAGTGCGTGAGCCCCTGCGAAGAAAGGTCTGAGCGACTCGTGCTAGCAGGGAGTTAGCCAAGCGGGATTCTCACCCTCTGTGGATACCCCATTCCAGGAGACTTACCTCGACGCCAGTTGTGTCCCTAAGCAGCTTGCGCCACATTCCCGGCGGTACAACATCTCGAGCTAGCTGTGTCCGTCCTCCTGGGCTATTTAGCCACCAAGCGAGTACCGCCGGCCGGCCCAGACAGCGATCTCTCAAGTTTTTCTCGTTGCTGGAGGGCCTGCCGCACCACTTTGTACGTGCTCCCTTGAGGTTCAGGTGTACTGTAATCAAGGCACGCAGCAGGTGGCTTCTTCAGCCTCCTGCAGGTGGCATCGTCGAAGGTGCTCCACCTTGCATCGATTCCCTCTCCCATCGTCGTATACAACCTCCGCCCCGCCGTTGAAAGCGTGCCTACCGGCTACCAGCTGGCCTCCAAGCACCCGCTTGCACAAACCCTGTATTGAAGTCTGGGCAATGCAGTTTGACAAGAGCATCGACAATGGCATGGCTGTTGGCACTGAAGGCGTGCCTACCGGCTACCGGCTGGCTTCCAAGCACCCGCTTGCGTAAACCCTGTATTGAAGTCTAAGCATGCAGTTTGCCAACAGCCATGCCTTGTGGATGCTCTTGTCATTGAAGGCGTGCCTACCGGCTACCGGCTGGCTTCCAAGCACCCGCTTGCGTAAACCCTGTATTGAAGTCTAAGCAATGCAGTTTGCCAACAGCCATGCCTTGTGGATGCTCTTGTCATTGAAGGCGTGTCTACCGGCTACCGGCTGGCTTCCAAGCACCCGCTTGCGTAAACCCTGTATTGAAGTCTAAGCAATGCAGTTTGCCAACAGCCATGCCTTGTGGATGCTCTTGTCATTGAAGGCGTGTCTACCGGCTACCGGCTGGCTTCCAAGCACCCGCTTGCGTAAACCCTGTATTGAAGTCTAAGCATGCAGTTTGCCAACAGCCATGCCTTGTGGATGCTCTTGTCATTGAAGGCGTGTCTACCGGCTACCGGTTGGCTTCCGAGCACCCGCTTGCGCAAACCCTGTATTGGAGTTGAAGCAATGCAGTTTGCCAACGGCCATGCCATTGCGGATGCCCTGATGCCCAACAGAGTGATCGACGTTTCCACCCGACTCGAAGACGGGATCCTTGCACTGTCGGCGCGCCACGGTGAAACGTGACCCCCCAGAACCTGCCAGTGCCAACTGGCCAAAATTCCCCCGTTTGACCGCCGTTGGCGACCACTGGTCAGCCACTCGTTTCAACGCGGCCCCAAGACCCTCCAGTCGCACACCAAATTGAACCGCGTGTGCCACCGACAACGAGCGAGTGGGCAAGCCTCCGGCTTCCCGACGGAAGGCGAAGGCCAGTTGTGGTTACGGGGTGCGTCTGCTCCAGACTCGTATCGTGCGTCCTCAGGCGCGTGCTCAGCTGTCAGCAATGGCGCGATGCACAAAGGAGACGACACGCGGGTTATGATACTTTTCCCAGCTATGAACGGCCCCTTGCAGCGACCCCGCTGCTTTGGACTAAGCTTTCTTATGCGTGGCACATCTGGAGGAGACACGAGGCTTTTTAGTACTAACATTGTTACAATCTTGTGGGTTGCTCTTCAATGTATTGTGCATTGGTGGTCAGAATTCCTTACCTGAATAGATACAAGTGGGAAAACGATCAACCGGCGGCGCACAAACGAAACGAAGCGCCTGTCTTTTTTTTTTTTTTTTTTTTTTTTTTTAGAATCCGGATTTCCAGCGATCTTTCACTCTCAACCCCCGACAGGTCAACATTGAAAACCCCTCTTTCACTCTAAGAAGGAAAACCCCAGACGAAACACACAGACACACACACACACCCACACACGCACTCGATAGAAAACAAACCTAGGGTTTTCGCGACGGCAGCACGCACACCAACCGCAGAAATAAATAGCGCCGCACCCTCTCTCCCCCTCGTTTCCCTCCCGCGCTTTTCTATTGAAAGTACGCAGCGCGCCGAGCGAACGCCCAAAACGTTTATTCAAACGTCGCCACCGCCCGAAGGACCCCATGGACACCATCAGCCTCAGGACTCCGACGTCAGTCCCGGCTGGGCCTTCTCGCCGCACCCCGATCTGATCCTGAGCTCGACCCCCGCGTACCAAGCTCCAACCGCGGGGCAGTCCGTCGTGGGGCCCCCCGGTGCCGCCAGGATCCACTGGGCGCCCGTTCCGATGCACCCGCTCGCTCCTGCCGCGGAATCAGCGGATCCTGGCCTCCCGGGGCAGCCGTGTGTCGCCTTGGTGAACATGGCGCGGCTCCCGATGCTGGACGGTCGGGAAATGAACCCTGGCGTTTCCGCTGACGGCAGGCAGCATGTCCCCAGTGCACAGGGGCACCTGGCGCTCGCACACGGCGGCCAGGCGGCGTGGGTTGCGGGCGATGGCGTGCCGCCCGGCTGCGACGCGGGCTGGTGTCACCAGCACCCCCAGCACCACATCATGCAGCAGCAGCAGCAGCAGCAGCAGCTGCCGCCGCCGAAGCACCAAGGGGTCCTCCCGGAGGCCATCGCCGTGGTCGCGCCGCGGCAGCTGCCGCCGCCGCCGCCGCCGCCGTGTGGCTGCGGCTGCTGCGCCGACCGGCAGGAGCTGCCCCCACCGCACCCGTACCACCCGCAGCAGCAGCAGCAGCAGCAGCTGACACAGCCGCAGCCGCCGTCGTACTACCCGTCGGGGGGTCCCGGGGCTGGAGTTGTCGCCGCCGGCCCGCCCTACGCCGAGTACCCGGCCCCCTTGCGCTGCGCGTCGGCACCGCCGCGGGTCGAGTACGGCGGGGGGTGCACGTGCTGCTGCCACGCGCAGGGCGCTCTGCCGCTTTTCGCGAAGTCGGACAAGCCGGCCGCGGAGCACCCGCCGGCCTCGTCCTCCGTGCAGCTGCTGCCGCTCAACCTCAGGGACCCAGGGCAGCAGCCGGCCCGCGGGGCCAACCTGCCGCTGGATGCCGTCGAGCCGGTGTGCGCGGCGGACCCCGCGACGCTGCACCAGGAGCGCGGCTCGTGCCGGCTGAACCCCGTGGGGCTGAGGGGCGGCGGCGAGCACAACGCTGCCGAAGCACACCCGGGCGCCGGATTCCCGCCCCACCGGCTGAACCCCGTGGGGCTGAGGGGCGGCGGCGAGCACAACGCTGCCGAAGCACACCCGGGCGCCGGATTCCCGCCCCACCCGCCGGCGGCGGCGGCGGAGGGCGGCGGAAGCGACAGCGGCGACGTCGACGTCATCGACGGCAACTCCAACGACGCCAACGGCAGGAGCATCAACAGCATCGACAACAACGACAAGAGCAACGTCAACGTCAACGTCAACAGCAACGTCAACCACAACAGCAACACCAACAACAACAACAACAACAACAACAACAACAACAACAACAACAACAACAACAACAACAACAACAACAACAACAACAACAACAACAACAACAACAACAACAACAACAACAACAACAACAACAACAACAACAACAACAACAACAACAACAACAACAACAACAACAACAACAACAACCACAGCAACAACAACAACAACAACAGTGCCCAAAACAGCGGGAATCGCTTGAACAACGCCGCCGACGCGGTCGCCAACGGCAGCCGCGGCGGCGCGAGGAACACCGCCGCGCCCGCCGACGACGGCGCGGCCGCGCCGCCGCCTCCGGCGGCGGCGGCGCCGCACAAGACGCACCCGGCGGGGGGTGACGCCGTCACTAACCCGCCGTACGCGGCCGCCGCCCCGCACGCGCCGCAGCCCGCGTCCTTCTCGAGCGGGCGCGACGCTGCGTTCCCCGCCTTGTCGGTGTTCACTGCCGGCCACCCCGCGCCGCAAGCCCACCCCAACGCCCCCGACGCCCGCCACCAGCAGCCGGCGCCGGGCTACCCCCCGCCGCCCCCCGGTATCCCGAACGCGGCGCAGCTGACGTACCAGCAGGTCCAAACCGTCGGGCAACACCTCCAGCAGCAGCAGCACCACCACCAGCAGCAGCAGCAGCAGCAGCAGCAGCAGCAGCAGCAGCAGCAGCAGCAGCAGCAGCAGCAGCAGCAGCAGCAGCAGCAGCAGCACCAGCAGCAGCAGCAGCAGCAGCAGCAGCACCACCAGCAGCCGGAGTTGGCGTTGAACCTGGGGCTGGCGAGGGTGCCGGCGGCTGCGTTCGCGGTGCCGGGGTGCGTCGCGCAGTCGTCGTCCGACGTCTTCACGGATAGCCGGACGGCCAGCGACGCGTGCACTCCGCGGCTGACGGCGTGGGCCCTGCACCTGCTGGAGGGCTGCTCCGGGGACATGGCGAACATCGGCCGCGAAATGAGGCGTGCCCTCAAGCGGAGCGTCGTGCTCAACTGGGTGAGCCAAACATCGCGGGAAGCGAAGGAGTCGCACGACGACAGCGTCAGCCCGTCCTTCTGGGCGCCGGTGGACGTCGTCCTCTTCCCCGACACCGCCCCGTTCGACGCGCGGTCCTTCGAGCTGGACAGCACGGACTACGGTTCTTGCGACAACAACCCGACCGCCACCACAAACCACGCGCAGAACCCCCTCAAGACGCTGTCGGACCTCGCGCCGTTCCCGTCGCAGCCGCCGACTCCCCGGCAGGCGCAGGTGTACTCGTTTCCTGTGCAGTCGCCGTCGGTCCCGTACTGTCAGTCCGGCGGCGGCGCCCGCACGTTCTGGTGCGCCGCCGCGCCGGAGCAGGCGTACTGCGCCGTGGCGCCGCCGTGGCACGCGGCGGGCCAGCAGCAGATGGCGGTTGCGCCCGGAGGCCCCGTGCACGTCATGTTTTCGAACCAGCAGCAGCAGCAGCTGCAGCTGCAGCACCCCCAGCAGCAGCAGCAGCAGCAACAGCAGGCGTTCGTGACGCACGCCATGGGCGGGTTCCCGCCGCAGCAGGCCGCACCGGGGCACCTGCACGTGCAGCCCCGCCCGCAGACGCTGCTGCTGCTCCAGCAGCAGCAGGGACAGGGACAGGGGCAGCAGCAAACCCACCTGCACCCGGGCCTGCAGCAGTCGCAACCGGTCCTGCTGCAGCAGGGGCAGCAGCAGCAGCAGCAGCAGCAGCAGCAGCAGCAGCATCCTTCCCTGGTGCTTTCTCAGCAAGCGCAGCAGCAGCAGCAGCAGGGGCAGCCGGTGCTGCTGCTGCACCAGCAGCAGCAGCAGGGGCAGCCGGTGCTGCTGCTGCACCAGCAGCAGCAGCAGCAGCAGCAGAACGTGCAGATGGCGCCGCCGGCCCAGCAGCCGCCGCAGATGCAAGTCCCGCACCAGCAGCTGCCTCTGCACGCCCTCCCGCCCGCGCGGTACCTCCACCAGCAGTACCCCCCCCCGCCGCAGCAGCAGCAGCACCCGGGCATGCAGCACATGCCGTCGCACCACCTCCCGCAGCAGCACCACCACCCGGCCGCGTACTCGGGGCAACCCGTGCAGCACGCGCGCGTGGTGCACACGTACCCGATGCACGCGGCGGCGGACGGGACCGGCTGGGCGCCGTCGGCGCCGCCGCCGCCGCCGAGCAGCAAGGGAACGACCGGCACCGTGTCCACGGTGAACACCGGCGCGATGCCGCCCGCGGCGAAGCCCGCGTCCGACAACCCAGACCCAGGGAGCACCTCGGACACGCCGATGAAGAACGGCGGGCGGTCGCCCGTCGAACATCCGGGAACCGTCGCGACCGCCGCCGATGTCGAGTCGCGGCAAGCCTCCAATTTCGACGCGGCGTCGCAGGCGCACCCCGCCCCTCCCCGCCCGCGCCACGCCTGCGCGAGCAAAGAGCACGAGATCAACCCCGCCGCCGCCTTCGGCCGCCGCAACAACAACGGCAGCAGCAGCTGCCGTAACGCCTATGGCGACTGCAGCGACCACGCGGGCGACAGCCGCCCCGTGACGGCGGGGGACGGCGGCCTCGGGAACAATGCGAAGTATGCCTGCGGGGTGCAGAGCTGCCAGCCTGGGTACCAGCCGGGGCCGCTGCAGTTCTCGTGCGCGGCGCCCCACCACGCCCACGTCGCGCCGCCGCCGATGCCGTCGTACCTGCCCCCGGTGTACGCTGCACCCGTGCCGCTGGCCCCGAATGCGGTGGCCCTGGTGCACCGCCTACCGGCGAACCCTGTGCTGGCCGTGACGATGCCCGCCATGCACGCACCGCGGGACAGCCAAGGGCAGCCCATCCTCCACACCATGATGCTGCCCCCGGCGTTTCAACAGAATAACTGCGCCTTCTGATGACTAGAGGCGTTCTTTCTTATGGTAACAAACGCGTTTGTCATTATTAAAAAGAGACGGTTGGCAGCGTGTCGTGTTGTACCTACCAAATAGGAACTACACACGCACTAAGGAGCCACGTCTGTTTTAGCTCCAACAATGTTGCGGGTTGCCCTTCGATGTGTTGTGGTTGGTCAGCATTCCTAACCCGAAAGTGGAACAGGGTGGATACAAGTGGGAACACGATCAACCGGCCCGCACACACATAACGAAGCGCCTGTCTTTTCCGAAGTGGGGGAGAGTATGTGGGGCTCCACGACCCACTTGAAGTGGAAATCGCAAAGGATTGCACTGTATCCATGCGACATGTTGCGCCCGTCTTTTTCTAAGTGGGGGCGACGATTGACTTGATGTGGAAACAGCGAAATCACAAAGGATTTTCGCTGTTGCGCAGCCCATCCTCCACACCATGATGCTGCCCCCGGCGTTTCAACAGAATAACTGCGCCTTCTGATGACCAGGTAACACTCTTGCGGGATGTCCTTCAATGTTTTGTGCAGCTGAAAAGACGTAAGCAGCGTTTTTCTTCAATGTATTGTGCAGGCTAAAAAGACGTAGGTAGTTGTTTTGGTGGTTGACCAGAATTCGGTACCTGAAAATGACACAGGGTAAAGACAAGTGGGAAAACGATCAACCGGCACGCATAAACAAAACGAAGCGCCTGTCTTTTTGCGATAACCAGAAACCACCTCCTTAGTGAGCATACTTGTTACAGCTAAAAAGGAACGTTGGCAGCGGTTTAACCTGAACGCGTACCGAATGAAGGTCTCTAATCGACTTTTCGTGGTGCATCAACTCCCTCAGTGAAACTGTGAGAGTCACAAACGATTGCACTGTAGTATCGATGCCATGTGGCCTGTCCTCCACAAGGCGCCGATACCATACCTAGCCCCGGTGTACGCCGCTCCCGTGTCGCTGACCCCCACCTGGCCCCGCCGCTCCCGTGTCGCTGACCCCCACCTGGCCCCGCCGCTCCCGTGTCGCTGACCCCCCACCTGGCCCCGCCGCTCCCGTGTCGCTGACCCCCACCTGGCCCCGCCGCTCCCGTGTCGCTGACCCCCCACCTGGCCCCGGTGCACCGCCTGCTGGCGAACCTCGTACTTGCCGTGACGATGCCCGTCATGCACGCGCCGCGGGGGACCAGCCAAAGGCAGCCCATCCTCCACACCTTGATGTTTCCCCCAGCATTTCCACAGCATAACCCCGCCTTCCGGTGACCGGGGGATTCTTTTCTTAACATTCCGTCAGCACATCTGTACTGACGGAACATTTCCGGAACAACGGTTGCACATGGAAGAGAAAACGAAGCCAACGAAATGATTCTCAACTCCAAAAAAGTGCTAATACAGGAAACCCCCCAGAGAGGTTTATACCCTGTACACGCAAAACGTGAGTGGAAACCCCACGACACACTTGTTGCGGAAAAAAAAAACACATGGCTTTCACTATTATATCGATGCCAGAGCAACCTCGTAACAAGTCGTGTCGGAGGCTTCTTCCCCCGCATGAGAAGCAGAGGACCTCCAGTCCCTTTTGGTTTCATACAGTTACTTACGGTGTTTTTGTTACGGTCATTCTAGTTTTTTTTCTCAATCTTCTAGCCTCCAACATGCATGAGCGTGTCTGACATGAGCCTGCGAGCGTTTAACCACGTCAGGCCAGCGGGAGCAAGGACGGTGTTTGAAGACGCCGACACTTACCCTTCGATGACGATCGCGGGTCACCTCCTCAACCTGGAAATCCCCCTGATTCATAGCGTTTTTTTGTGGTTTAAAAGGTTCGGTGTATTAGGTCTACCATTGAGGCTGGGAGTCGGGTAGTGTTGCGCACGTTAACTATGGCTAGCCGAATTTGTGACTAATGAAAAGCCGACACCAAGAACGATTTCGCTGTACTAAACTACTGGCGCGCATTTTTGAAGTTTTGGCATTTTGAAAGTGTCCGGTGCTAAACCGCAGCTTGGTGTGCGGGCGGACAAGAAAAAGGAGAAAGACAATTCCCTCACCAGGATCTGGACTTTCGATCTGGGGAGGGGGATGCTAACTTTATGAGAAGGCAGAACACCGCCAGCGATCTTCTACGACCCGTCTTGAAACACGGACCAAGGAGTCTAGCACGTGTGCGAGGCTTAGAAGGAGGGGGTAATCCGCCCTTCCTTCCTCCGAGAACTCCAGCCTCAGGACTCAGGAGGAGCTGCGGGCGTTCTTTCGGCAAAAAGAGCGTGTGCACAGTCCACCCGCTTCTTTGGGCGCGCAGAGCCGAAAATACGTGGCGATTACCATGTGAAAAGCGGGTGCCATACCCGCATTTCTTTCTCATTTGCCACCCCGCGATCCTCGGTCGCCCTGTCTTCTGCGGCCTGGTGTCCTCCGTCTCGGCACACCACGTTCCCCAACCCTTTCTCGCATTGATCTCGCGAGCTCAAGATTTTCACCCGTCGAACTCCTGTTTTTTTGATTCTTTTTTTGGCAGGAGAACTGGGAAGTGAAGACCATATATGTATTATGTACGTGGGCCTTCTTGCCATTTCCATTCTAATAAAAGCATGCGCATAGGGGGGCCCAAGACTAAATTCAAAGCGAATTTCTTCTTGGTGTCGGTCGCAACACTTCCAAACTTGGCTAGCCGTAGTTATAGTGAGCCGGTCCATCCCCCCTCTTGATAGACCGTGGTAGACCCACCGGGCAATTCGATGCAGCTCCAGGGACAGCGGCGTGAGTCTGGTTTGTCAGGCGGCTGTTCGTAGCTCGTCACAGCCAGGACCACCCGTGCTACTAGAGCACAGGCGCATCCTCAACGGGGAGAAGGTCCCTACAACCGTGTCTGTTTGCAGTAGTGTTTGTTCTGTTATCAAGACTGTTTCTTGTAGTCAGCGGTCGGAGCAGGCCCATCCCTAGTCCTGTCTGCGGACTATGCAAGCATACAATGCACCCAGAGACTGCCAGTGTAATCAGGGAACTGATCACAGATATCTTTGAACGAAGCAAATGAAAAATAAGACGCGTCACTGGCTAACCCCGGTTGAAACCGGAAAATGCTGAGGGGAGGGAATTGTTTTTTGTTGAACGCTTTGCCCGGGATGTTTGTTTCTTGGTACAGGGCGGAAGGAAACGCCGTGGGTGGCCTGCGACGTCCTTATTTCCTCCAACATGCAATGTTTGGTAAAAAAAAGGCTAATGCACGAGATCAAGTCTAGCTCGAAGATACGATAACACAAAACATTTCTTTTGGGAACCCCACCGATCACCACAAGCACGCACTAAGCTGAACTTCACAAGCATACAAAAGGTTGAAAGACACCAATCTGTACGTCCATTCGGGATCGTCGGAAACACAAAAAAAGCCAGCGGGAAAGCAACATAATGGGCCACTTGGCTAATGCACGAGTTCAAGTCTAGCTCGAAGATACGATACCACAAAACATTTCTTTTGGGAACCCCACTGATCACCACAAGCACGCACTAAGGTGAACTTCACAAGCACACAAAAGGTCGAGAGGCGCCAATCTGTACGTCCATTCGGGATCGTCGGAAACACACAAAAATCCGAGTCTGACAACAAGCTACAACCGCACACCATCAGCTGCGATCCCCTTCCCACCCCAACGAAAGACATACTTAACATTCTTTTGAATGCCATAATACGACACTCCCAACTCATACATTGGCCAGGGCAACTCCTGCTCAACTTGTAAGACGTGGGGAGCCCAAGAGCACTCACCTATCCTGGCGAGAACTTGGTGTCGGTCACAAATTGTTTCGAACCTGACTCGTCTAAGCGAGCAAATAAAGTGTACACGAAAGAAGCCATGCATGCCCCCCCAAACCCACCCAGTACGTATTAGCTTTAAAAGAACCCATTCGACGAAGGTCACCGGAGACCCTAAAATCCCGGATTCTCAAGCGAACTATAACTCTAAAAAGGAACGGAGCAAAAAAGCTATCCGACGCACTGCCTTCGGTAGAGCAAATCCTGCCATACGGGAACCAACCACCAGCATTGAGGCCTGTACTCACTCGAAAGGAAACAGTAGATCTTTCTCGGCCCGCGAGGCGGGGGGAGTGCGTGGTGTTGCAGGCGAGCACTCAACCAGCAGTGGGCCAACCACCCATGGCATGGCCCCCGTCTTAGCAGACTTTCTGTTCGCACCAGCCTCTTTGCAGCAGCGGATGGTTGGCCTCTCCGTTTGTGCACCAATGGCCACCTGGCGGAAGATCTTCAAGAGTTCGGGAGCCGTCACACGCGGGATCCAGCCTCCGACGCTGGTGTTGAAAAGAGCGGGCGCCGCACCCGCTTTTTCGGGTGTGACTCGGACACATCCTTAACCCATTGCATTCCCGCGAAAACGAGTACCACCCAAGAAGACAGACAGTCACCGACTGCGGCACCATACTGAGGAGGGCCTACCGTAAGTAAGGTATGTGGACAATGACCGACACCACCAATGACCAACAACTAGGTACCCACCGATCCTCTTATCTCGTGTAACCACCACTCTTGCGACACTCAGAGCACAAAGGATATCTTCCCACAACGACGAAGGTCACCCGGAGACTTCAAAACCCCGGTGTTTCAAGCGAACTTTCACTCTGAAAAAGATGACTTGCTGCTAGCATCAGACATACACGAGAGGCAAGGTTCCGCCTCAGCACCGAGATTTTCCCCACAGCGCCGCTCGATGTTCGCATCACATTACCTTCCGATGAGTTTCGAAATACCGTTTGAAGGGAAAGAAAGGCGTACGGGTTTGGAAGTGGGCCGACTGGGGGAAGTAAAGGGGGGGGGGGGTCGAAAAATAACACTGTGTTATTATTCGATTTGTCGATTAATACAAAAAGTTCCGGGTGGCCGAACAGCAGCAGGATCAAATAGTGGTAGTGTTTTTAGACAACCAGACGTGTGTCAAATAACTGATATTATTCGACCCCCCCCCCCCCTTTACACGGCATACCTGGAGAAGATGATTGGAGCTGATGCGTGAGGGGAAAGCGGAAGTCTTTGAACCGGCGCATCACAACGCGCATTTTGAAGGCAGCAGACGAGGACAGGGAAATCATTGTGACCTTTTACAATACAGGTCCGCTCTTTGCAAGCCGGCACGGGTTGCACCACGACGAAAGCGCGGGAAAAAGTGACCCTTCTGAGGTCGCCCAGCGAAAGTCCGGCGTAATGTGACGCACAAATATGCCTCGCTGACGCAACACGAGCCCATGTGAAAAGTTCCTGTGTTGCAGGCTTTTTTTTTCTCCGGTGCTTCGCTGTCGTTGGGAAAAGAAACAGAAACCAATGGTGAAGCGCGATCCATATCAGATACGTGGCACCGCATCACAATCTTCGATTTCAGCATCACTACTCGCCTTCTGCGAGTAGTGCACGTGTTTGCTGCGCATACAACCCCTTTCGAGAGCAACGAAAGAAAACAAAACAAATGCGGAGAAAGACGGTGTTTGTTATCTGATGATATATTTTGCACCAAAAAAAGCCTCTCTCCACCACCACTCCCTCCCGCCTCCTTTTTCTTTTCGGAGCCGACGAAGAAAGGATGCGCAACAATGAAACCAAAAGTTGTGTTCATCTCGAGCAGGACCGAAATCCCCATCTAAAAGACCCATGGAATAATGGCCGCAGAATGCGAAACCAAGGCCAAATCACCTCCACAAGGCATTTCCCCGGCGCAAAACCCAAAGGGATGGGAAATAAGATAGTAACAATGCTTTGTAAACACGAAAGAGAACGCTGGCAGCGTGTTTGGGAGAAGCTTGGCCTAACGATCATATCTAACTATCAATCACTAGCAGGCTAATCCTCCCCCGGCACGTAAAAGTTGCTGAAGCCAGATGCTGACCTCCGGGTTCATAGCGAGGCTGAAGCCGTCGGAAAAAACGGCAGAAACCCGAAAAAAGCAGCCAAGAAATCAGCCCGACTAGCACCGAACCCCACAGGGAACCCAGAAACACTCGGAAACCCCCGAAAAGCTCGATCCAGACTGGGTGTGGGCAGGGATTATCCTGAAGTTTGCCATGAAAGATCCCCCTTTTCCAAATTAACCCACCCCCTACCCCTCCGTCCTTACTGAGGGTGGTCCTGGCTGTGACGAGCTACGAACAGCCGCCTGACAAACCAGACTCACACCGCTGTCCTGTCTGCAGACACTCAGGTTCCGCGCTGATGATGGCCCGCCTTATGTGTCCGTGGCTTAAAGGACCGAAACACGGCGCAGACGGGACCAGTGCGGTGTTGAGCACATACCCATTCCCTTGAAGCACGTTCTTGCAGACTACCCCTCCGTCCTTAAGTGCACCCCGGACTTCAGCAGCCATATACTAAGTCAATGCGGGAGTGAGAAAGTGCGGGAGTGGCACGGCCTCACTCCCTCATTGAGGGAGTGAGGCCGACCGCACAAACGACCGCAAAACCACTCCCGCAATCCGGAGTGGGAGTGTGGGATAAGGGCGTTGTATTCTTCGCTTTTTAGTGTTAAAGTTCGCTTGAAGTTCTGGGGTTTTAGGTGACCGTTCATGAATGGGTTCTCCTAGAGCAAGAAAGGGCTATTGCTACGGGTTGTATATTTGGTACACGCTTTCGTTATGGCTTTTTAGTACTAACATTCGGTCGGCAGCCGTGCGATTGTCTGGACGGGAGCCGATGCATTCGGCTGCTTGTTCAAACCCTCCCAGCGGCAACTGTTCACCCGAGGCCCTTTGCACTGCGCTGTCGGTTGTCCGGAAGGCATGCCACATCGTCCACTTTTCGTATATAATATTATAACGAGCCGTACTGGCATCTGAGGTGAAGGCCACCGGGAGGCAACCTGTGCAGCTCTCTACAAGGCACCTGCTCATGTGAAGGAATACACAGGACCCAGACTTCGATATAAATCCCTGGTTTTCGATACAGCGCAAAAAGTGTGTCTGTCGACGAAACTTCCGTAGCCGGCGACTGCTGCGCAGGCAGCAACACAGGGTTGCGTCGGGGTTCTGTCATCATCATGTTTGCCCTGCGCTTTGCCGCCTTCACAGACAGCGCTGGTCGTGTCGCATGCCGGTTGTAGAGACGCCCGGACTGAGCATCAAGGTTTCCACTGGGGGACGGGGGCTCGCACAAAGGCCAGGCTGAGCAACAGTTTCCCTCTAGACTCGCAAAAGGGTGGTCCCCTTCTCGTTGTTGTTCGACAACGAAAAAGCAAAAATACTGAACCAAAACCACGCACATTTTTATTTTCTTCTTCTTTTTTTCTTTCTACAACAAGCGCCAGCTTGAAAGGAAATGCTCGACGATGCTGCCCGACGAAGAACAGAAGGGATCCCAAGTGCTGTAGCTACCGGACCACGTGTCATCCATTACGACAAATCACACAAACACAACAGGTCAAAGTCCTGAGTGAGAAAACAACACACGGTGGTGTAAGCGAAGAACAAATCAGATTGTGTTTGTAGTGTATTTGCCCGTTACCTCTATATTTTCCTCTCCCTTCCATTCGGAGTCGAAGCAGCTACGTCGAGTATTTTAGACCTTTCTTCTGTTTCTTGACCTCTTTCGGTTGTGCTGCTCACAATTGTTGTGGTCCGAAACCCAAACGGGACCCCGTCCCGCTTTTCGTGAGGAAAAAGCACACACACACACACACACACACACTCACACGCACCGTGGACACACTCTCGCTAAGAGGGGCGCCACGTCGCACACACACAGGAGTAGTCACCTGCTTTTTCTTTTGTATAAGCACCTGCTTTGTAGGAAATGCTTGAGGAGACTGCCAGTTGCGATAGATCAAAGGAGGTAAATGTGCTGTAGCCCACACGAAACACAGGTAAATCTGGGTTCAGTGGCGGGCGTAAGCGTTCAACAAAAAAGACCCACTTTGTAGTTGTATTGTTTTCTCCCCCTCTAGCCTCCTTCGAAATGAGCACAAGGCAGTCCCTCGAGTATTTCTTTTCGACGTAGAAAGTCGAAGATCTTAGACACTAGCACAAGGTGATTACTCCGTCGCTAGCCCGAGAAAAAGCATCGCACAATTCACCCCTCGTTCCACCCATCCTTGCCCCTGGTTCTCCAAGTCCAGTGTCCCGAAGAGGCGTCACGAAGTTCGTGGCACAACCACAGGAATCCTTGCATGGCCTTCCACGCTTTCTACGCACCCAGGGCTTACGCTCCACGTGTGGAACGTGTGGATTTCCACACGTTAATTCTTTTTGGATTTTGTTCCCCCACGTGTGGATCCACAGGTACCACATGTGGATTTTGATTTATTGGTCCACATGCAGGGGAGTCTAGGCCCACTAGCGGTCAAGGCCGCACAGCCAGGTGTCGCCAAGTCAGTAGCGACACTATTTTTTTTTGCCGTCGCACATGAGGGGAAAGGTTTTCTTTCCCCTCGAACCTTAAGCGCCCACACGTGGTCCACACGTATTTTCTCTGAGACCGAAAACGGAGCGTAAGCCCTGTAACGCACCATCAGTCTGAGCCATATGCCCATGGAACCGCATCGAATTGCCTGCTGCCTATTATCTCATCAGAGTCTATCAGCAGTTTATCAGTAGTCCATGAGCAGTCGATCAGCAGTCTATCAGCAGTCTATCAGCAGTCTATTTTTGTAGTCTGCAGCAGTTCCGGAGCTGATAAGCCCTGCGGCAGCAGCGTCTCCGCCGAAGCAAGCGAAGCGCCAACGCGGTGCTGGTGCTTCCGAAACCAGCTGAGGACGAAGTGCAAACCCCGGTCTCGAGAGCGAAGACGAAGAAGCGACGATCAACCTCGGCAACTCCACGGAAGACAACACGGCCATCGCCCAAGCGCCGGAAGGAAGCAACTATCGACACGCGCTACCGATGGACCGACGAGCAGTCGAAGGAAGAGCCGAACCACCAAACGCACGCCTGAACGCGACTCGGCAGTCGTATCTTAACCAGAGAGGGTGGGGGAGCTTGTATATGAGACGATGCAAAGAAAAATATGCCTTCGCTCTTTCGCTTTGCTTTCAAAAACTGTTGCGTTGACGCATCCACACGTTTTTTGTGGAGGTAAAGGGGCCTCAGAAGGCCCACGAGTGGGCCCACATGGTTTCGGGGCCAGTAAGGGGCCAGTAAGGGGCCAGTAAGGGGCCAGTAAGGGGCAGTAAGGGGCCAGTAAGGGGCCAGTAAGGGGCCAGTAAGGGGCCAGTAAGGGGCCTCAGAAGGCCCACGAGTGGGCCCACATGGTTTCGGGGCCAGTAAGGGGCCAGTAAGGGGCCAGTAAGGGGCAGTAAGGGGCCAGTAAGGGGCCAGTAAGGGGCCAGTAAGGGGCCTCAGAAGGCCACGAGTGGGCCCACATGGTTTCGGGGCCAGTAAGGGGCCAGTAAGGGGCCAGTAAGGGGCCAGTAAGGGGCAGTAAGGGGCCAGTAAGGGGCCAGTAAGGGGCCAGTAAGGGGCCAGTAAGGGGCCAGTAAGGGGCCAGTAAGGGGCCAGTAAGGGGCCAGTAAGGGGCCAGTAAGGGGCCAGTAAGGGGCCAGTAAGGGGCCAGTAAGGGGCCTCACGAGTGGGGCCAGTAAGGGGCCTCAGAAGGCCCACGAGTGGGCCCACATGGTTTCGGGGCCAGTAAGGGGCCAGTAAGGGGCCAGTAAGGGGCCAGTAAGGGGCCAGTAAGGGGCCAGTAAGGGGCCAGTAAGGGGCCAGTAAGGGGCCAGTAAGGGGCCAGTAAGGGGCCAGTAAGGGGCCAGTAAGGGGCCAGTAAGGGGCCAGTAAGGGGCCACAGGGGTTAAGGGGCCAGTAAGGGGCCAGTAAGGGGCCAGTAAGGGGCCAGTAAGGGGCCAGTAAGGGGCCAGTAAGGGGCCAGTAAGGGGCCAGTAAGGGGCCAGTAAGGGGCCAGTAAGGGGCCAGTAAGGGGCCAGTAAGGGGCCAGTAAGGGGCCAGTAAGGGGCCAGTAAGGGGCCAGTAAGGGGCCAGTAAGGGGCCAGTAAGGGGCCAGTAAGGGGCCAGTAAGGGGCCAGTAAGGGGCCAGTAAGGGGCCAGTAAGGGGCCAGTAAGGGGTGCCGTCGAAAGGTATTTTATTAGTGCAAAGGGGAGGGGGGGTGGTTTTGGCCTCGTCTCATATTTTAAGAGCGCATAACTTGGTATGGAGGTCCACACGGTACGTATTTCTCCCGTTTGCTGACTCTCGGTCAGGAGGTACGCAGCCACCCGTGGTAAAGTACCGGTTAGCGCTGGCTCTAAAAATCGGACTTGAACACGGGAGGGGGTTGGTACTCAGCAAGATAGGCTCGCTGCTGCGTGATATGAGCTGGTCCACCTCTGTGATAGTTTGGATTGGAATGCAAATAATAATCTGCATTGCTGGCGTCGCTGTTACCTCTTCGCGCTTGATATGGCATGCTTGCGCTGGCACCTATGCCAGGTCAAGTGGCGAGGTGCTGCCTGCATACCGAAAACAGACTGCATTTGCAGTTTACGATGGAATAGTCGCCAGCAATGGCGGTCCAATACGCACACACTACCTACCCCAGGTGGCCTGGGTGGGTGAAGTCTACTCAACATTCTCATGCATCCGCAAGTTGTACGTTGCAAAGTGCTGGATTTAATTGCTTCCTCTTCCCTTCTTCTTGATTCGGTTCGGCAGAAGCGATCATGCAAGTTGTGCGAAAAAAGGCCGAGGTGCTCAAGCGACAAATCCCTCGTGTTTGTGAAGGCGGTCTGGGGACCTGGGCGACCGCCTCATCGCTACAGGGCACAAACCCTTTCGCAACCGTGATTGGTCAGTCGGAATTGCTGGGGGCGGGTCTCCAACAGAGGAAAAGGAAAGGCAAAGCAAGCGACCTTCCCCCTGCACTGCATCTGTTGTCTCCGGCTGCTTCGGCAGTTCCACTACCAAAACTATCGTACGATGGGAACTAGTGCAAAGCGCATAGCATGAGCACACTACCGCCCGAACTGAACAGGAGTATTTGGGTGGGTGGCTACAGCACATTTACCTCCTTTGATCTATCGCAAGTGGCAGTCTCCTCAAGCAATTCCTACAAAGCAGGTGCTTATACAAAAAAAAAAAAAAAAAAAAACTGCGGAGGCACATCCACCATTTTCTACCTCTTCTCTTCTGGCTTCTCCTTCCTCTTTTCACCCCCATCCCCACCCCTCAAGCTCAAGAAGTATGCATTATCTCTTTTTTTTTCTTCATTTTCTCTCATTCATCCTGGTGCTCGGAAGCGAGGCAAGCAGACTGGTTTATACTAAGATATTCCCCACCTTTGTTCTTCCGTTCTGTTTGGGTGTTGACCACATTGCACCGTTCCACCTGCTACTGGCTGAAAATGCATCGCATTGCATCGCCTGCGGGCTGTCTATCACGGTGCATGATGAAAAAACCTTGTTGAGGTTGACTCTAGTAGCTACCCATTGCATTGCATTGCATTGCCTGCGGCTGTCTATCACGGTGCATGGTGAAAAATCCTTGTTGAGGTTGATCCTCGTAACTTCCCGTTGCACAAATTGTTTCGAACCTGACTTGCCAATGCAAGCAAGTAAAGTGTATCGAACGGGAAAAACATGCAGTCTTTTATGCCCAAGGTTTTATTATCCTGCAATCGCTAGCAGCAATCGAACCAAGTTGTAATACCTAAGCACATACACACCTTCTCCGGTAGCTCCCGGCTCAGCCAACTTCCGGCCTTGTTAAAAGGTGCCCCGATGCACGCCTGCGTCCTCTCCATCCAACCCTGTGTTTTTCTTCTTCCTCTGTATCTCCAAGTTCTCCCTCGTGTTGGCACCACGAAGCGAGGTCCGTCGCTGCTAGCGGGCCCAGAGAAGGGAAGTAAAACACGAAATAAGCCAGGCATGCCCCCCCCAAACCCACCCAGTACGTTTTAGCTTTAAAAGAACCCATTCGACGAAGGTCACCCGGAGACTCTAAAACCCCGGATTCTCAAGCGAACTATAACTCTAAAAAGGCGTAAATGTTCAATGCGAACATTTCACTCAACAGCTCTGTAAAACAGTTGGGGTTGGAACGGCGAGGGAGAAGGAGGGGGGGGTAGTATGGCTGACATGGAGCACACGCTGGTGCCGGTCCGCATTCCGCAAGAGCTGGAGTCGAGTTTCGAGGGGCTGAGCGGGGTGACGATCTACTTCATCGATTACATCCTCCGCCTCGGTCGGCAAGGCGCCTCGAAGAAGAAGGTCGTCGTCGTCAGCAGCCACGCCATCTTCCTCTGCGAACCTAACGGCAACATTAACAGGTGCCCTTTTCCTTCCACCAAAAACTTTAACTCTAAAAAGAAAACAGAAAGAGAACCCCTTTTTTAGCAACGGTCACACGGAGACCCTAAACCCCCGGAATTTCAAGCGAACCTTAGCTTTAGAAAAGAAAAAGAAGGTAGTGGAAGACACAGATAACAATCAGACTGCTGCCAAGGCAACAACTACCAGGACACTAGACCGATACGGGCTACATGGCAACCCCTGCTAAACATGTATGCACGTGGGGGGCCCGAGATCGCTTTCCTCGCGAACGTGAACTCGGTGCCATGGACTTGGCAAAGCACATAGGAAAAAAGAGCGCGCGCTAAAATAAGTCGAATAGTCGGCAATAAGCAGCCAATATACACACACAAACATACTATACCTTAAAGGAACCTTTACTACTACGGTCACCCGGAGACTATACAACCCCGGATCCCTAAGCGAACTTGCACTCTAGAAAACAGAAATACGAACGTACCGTAGTTGGATTAATGTTGAACCAGGTAAAGCAGGGTTTTTTTTTTGTATAAGCACCTGCTTTGTAGGAAATGCTTGAGGAGACTGCCAGTTGCGATAGACCAAAGGAGGTAAATGTGCTGTAGCCCACACGAAACACAGGTGAATCTGGGTTCCGTGGCGGGCGTAAGCGTTCAACAAAAAAGACCCACTTTGTAGTTGTATTGTTTTCTCCCCCTCTAGCCTCCTTCGAAATGAGCACAAGGCAGTCCCTCGAGTATTTTTCACGGGGTTTGTGACTTTGCGTACTTTGCAGAACATCGCGACCCTGGTGCTTGCCCGCGCCTTGGGGTGCTCAATACTCAGCCCGACCTCTAGATGCCGCTGCCATAGGAGGCTGCAGGACCCCCACTGGTGCAGTCACGCAGGAGACTACATGGGACACTCCCCCGGATGTCCCAGGTTTTACCCGGTTTGTCATTTACCCGTTCCAGCTTTAGTCCAGTTCAACATTATTCTTGAACGGGAAAAACACGCAGTCTTTTATCCCCGAGGTTTTATTATCCCGCAATCGAACCAGGTTGTAATACATAAGCACATACACACCTTCTCCGGTAGCTCCCGGCTCAGCCGACTCTCGCGGCCTTCTTAAATATCTCGAATCTCCAAGTTCTCCCCTCGTGCTGGCGCGAAGCAAGGTCCGTCGCTGCTAGCGGGCCCAGAGAAGGGAAATAAAACAACTACGGTGCATACTAGCCGCGACGGCCGACGTCCTGGCTGTTCCGGCGGCGAATCTGGAAGAGTTCGATCTTGGGCGGGGGACAAGCGAAGGACCAAACGCGCGCCTGAGCGCGACGATCAAGACGAGCTAAAGAGGCGAAAGCATTTGCATTCTAGCCAAAACGATCTTGGGCGCCTGCTCGCGATGTTGTACTACAGACAGAGGAGGCGAAGACAGTGCATGAGGCGGTTCTTCGGGTTGGTGTAGCACCGCCGTCAGTGCTGGGAGCGTCCGGGAGCGTGTCGACGCAGGAGCAGTTGCGGCAGATGATCATGCGACAATCAGCAGCAGGTGCAGGCGCAACAGCAGCAGCAGCAGCAGCAGCAGCAGCAGCAAGGGGTGCTGATGCAGCAGCAGATGCAGCAACAGATGCAGGCGCAGGCACAGGCGGGCCAGCCTGCTCTGCAGCAGCAGGCGCGTGGCCAGCCCGCAGCGCAGGCCGCGGGACTACCTACAACCCCTAGACATACCATGTACAGGTATACCGTGGTGGTGGTATGTGGTACCACGTGCATCTGATGGGTGAACGTAGACCCGAAACACAAACTGGGCCGCCTTGCAACGTGTCTGCTCTGCGTACTCAAAAGGGAGGAAATAGAACACGTTTCCGTAAACCTACAACACTTCACATGGGTGAACGTAGACCCGAAACACAAGCTGGGCCACCTTGCAACGTGCCAGTGTTTCTGCTCTGCATACTCAAAAGGGAGGAAATAGAACACGTTTCCGTAAACCTACAACACTTCACATGGGTGAACGTAGACCCGAACCACAACTGGGCCACCTTGCAACCTGATTTGGTGGCGAGGTGCGGGCTGGGTATCCACCGAAGAGGGGCTGCACCGCTACGTTATGCATAAGGCGGCGTGGGCGCCCAATCAACTTTCTCATCATTACAAGGCACAAACCTTTCGCGACCGTGATTGGACAGTCGTGCTTGCCGGAGACGGGTCCCCGTCCACAAGAGTAGAAGAGCATACGCAACTCAAGACTTGTCTCCTGCGCCTGCTCTCTCCGGCTGGGTTGGCAGTTCGACAATTACTAGTCGGTAGCTCGGAGGTGAGTGGATACCGACACCGCCTGGATGGATAGCCATCCTGAGGTCCTCCGATGCATGGTATCTGCATAGTATCCACACACACTGCGTGCTGGCGTACCTACAGAACCCCTTTAGCAACGGTCACTACCATCCCGGAATCTCAAGCGACCTTGCAGTCTAAAGACACATGCACACAAGCACGCGTAATGCCACGACTGCAGATGCGATACGCATACAAAAATAGTCTTTACTGCCTGTCACCTGACTTTTCTGCATCCTTGAGAGCTACTTTTCTTACACGCATAACTACTTTTCTTGCACGCATAACTACTTTTCTTGCACGCATAGCAGTTTTGGTTTCCAGGTGCATTTGTGGGCAATACAGGTGCATTCGTGGACAATCCGGTGTCTTCGTGGGCAATTCAGGTGCACTCCTGTGGAAGTCACAGTGCCAAAGAACAGCAAGGGACAAGGTTGACGCGCATGATCTGACACTACTGAGCGAACGGAAGAATGATTCGAATGGCAGGACCAGCTCATTCGTTGCAGGATGCGGAGCAGGAGTCGGAGACCGCCAGTGCCATGGAAACTTGGGAAGCTGACGTGCAGCGTACATTGTGTGAGCCGACTGTGCTGTTGTACACGACAGGAACTTGGCCAGTAGCTGGTGTGTGGCACGCCATCTTTCTTGGCCTTCGGCGTCCCCCACACCCTGTGTGTAGCTCTCTCGGACGCAGAAAAGTCAGGTGATGCGGCAGTAAAGCAATCTTCTTACCTCGAGACGTCGTTTTCTTGCACTCGGTTTTCCAGATTGCCACTCGAGCCCTGCGGGCTCTCGTGGCAATCTGGAAAACCTCGTGCAAGAAACCGACTTTTCTCTCGGTGAATAAATAGCTAATTATACGATACCTCAAAGGAATCCTCCCGACAACGGTCACCCGGAGACTTTAAAACCGCGGATCCCTGAGTGAACTTACGATTGACACCTGCGCACTTAACCATGGTGATGGAAGAGAGAGACGGTGCCTGATCGTTTTCAGGTAGAAACAAAGGCACACGCACAAGCACACGTACTGCCACAACCATACGCACACTAGTATACGATACCTTAGAGGACACCTTTACAATGGTCACCCGGTGACTACAAAATCCCCGGATCTCGATGTGAACTTGCACTCTAGAAAAGTCACGGTTCGCGGGGACGAGCTTCTCATTTAGTAGTACTGCAAACCCACCGCACAGGTGCATAGCTATGCGCGACGTGTCGAGGGTGATAGCCGGGGGCAAAGGCAGCAACACCCTGGCGGTCGTGGTCCGGGAGGAAGGCCCCGACCGCATGCCTTCCTTCGACGCCTACTTCCGCACCGGGCACCTCGACTACCTGAGCAACGTGCTGCGGACGCTGGTGCCCCTGCGCCGGCGAGAGTCGGCGAAGCCTGCGCCCGCCTTCGACCAGGTCCCGCTGGCAGAGGACTTCCCCGCAGACAGCCTCAGCCTCCACCGGCCCCAGCAGTGGGTCTTCCGGCTGGACCCTGACGTGCTGCGGTGCGTCGCGCCGCCGGCGGCGGCGGCGGCGGCGGCGGCGGCCGGGTCGGTTGTGCACGGTGGTACCGGGGGGGGTGGCGGGAGCCGCAGCCCGTCGAGGGAGGAGGCTGTGGCGGCGGCGAGGATTCAGGCGCTCGCGCGGGGCCGGGCGGTGCGGCGGGGTGCAGGGGGCGAAGGAGCCCCAGCGGACACGCTGCGGGCTGTGCTCGCGAAGCTGGCGGGCGTCGAAGCCGAGCTGCGGACGCTGAAGACGGCGGCGCCCGCCGCCCGCGGCGCCCAGGAGCTCTCCCTCCGCAGCTACGACGAGGTGCAGCGGCTAAAGGCCCTGCTCGCTGCCGACGGCCTCCTCCCCTCACCCGCCCACCCGAGCTTACCCCCGGAAGCCGGCGGGGGGCCGTTTTACCCGGGATTACCCGCGTATCCCTCTCCGCCCGTCCCCAACCCACGGTCCTCTCCGTCCCAACGCCACTTCGCCGAGTGCCACGACGACCTGCCGACCGAAATCCACGCGGCACCCCCCGCAGCGCCGCTCGCCTGCTGGGCCTGCGGGCGGGACCTGACCCTCGTAGACCCACTCCCGCGGTGCTCGAGCTGCAAGCGCGCCGTCTACTGCGG
Source organism: Diplonema papillatum (assembly GCA_030068145.1). Taxonomy (NCBI): domain Eukaryota; phylum Euglenozoa; class Diplonemea; order Diplonemida; family Diplonemidae; genus Diplonema; species Diplonema papillatum. Next base: position 138,684 of record JAPJBO010000466.1, on the reverse strand, counting down.
CGCGGCCTGCCAGCGCGCCCACTGGCCGCGCCACAAAACGGAGTGCGTATCCCCCGCCGGCAACGCCGCGCCACGCGCGGCCGCCCCCAGCGGCGGTAGGGGAGGTGGGTACGACAGGTCGTCATCGTCGTCGTCGGGTGGTTCGCAGGGCAGTGGGTCTGAGGATGACGGGGCGCCTGCTGGCGAGAGGCCGCAGCAGATCTTCGTGGTCCAGGCGCCGCCGCCCGTTCAGTTGGTGCCGGCCGGAGTGCCCGTGTACAGCGAAGGGCAGCGGGCCGGCAGCGGGAGTGCTAATGATCGCAACAATAATATGAATAGCAGTACGCACGCCGACAGCGGCGGCGGCGCCGCGCCGCCGGCGAGCCGCGCCCGGAAGCGGACGCGGATCCCGCCGCCGCCGCCGGTGCCGCCGGCTGGCGGGCTGCCGCCCGATGCCGTCAGAGACCGCGTCCACCGGCCCTCCGGCCACCTGCCGGTGCTGCCAGACGTGTACCGGCCGCCCCCGCCGCCAGCGCCGACGTTGGAGCAGGCCGTCGTGCGGGCAAACCCGACGAACGCTGACTACGACAGTCTGTTCCGGTCGTACCGTGAATACTACACCAACGTCCTTCTCGGTGGAGATCCCCTACCTCCCGACGACATCCACGCTTGAAACGCTTGATAAACCACCATTGCCCCGAGACTCTGACCCCACTTTGCCGCCAGCGCCGACGTTGGAGCAGGCCGTCGTGCGGGCAAACCCGACGAACGCTGACTACGACAGTCTGTTCCGGTCGTACCGTGAATACTACACCAACGTCCTTCTCGGTGGAGATCCCCTACCTCCCGACGCTTGAAAACGCTCAAAAGGCTTGATAAACCACCATTGCCCCGAGACTCTGACCCCACTTTGCGCTTCGCATGTCAGTCGGGGAGACCCCGCAACCACATGCTTCTTAACAGTCAAAAAAGTGCCCGGAAGCGGACGCGGATCCCGCCGCCGCCGCTGGTGCCGCCGGCGGCCAGCGGGCTGCCGCCCGATGCCGTCAGAGACCGCGTCCACCCGGCCCTCCGGCCACCTGCCGGTGCTGCCAGACGTGTACCGGCCGCCCCCGCCGCCAGCGCCGACGTTGGAGCAGGCCGTTGTGCGGGCGAACCCGACGAATGCTGACTACGACAGTCTGTTCCGGTCGTACCGTGAATACTACACCAACGTCCTTCTGGGGGTAGATCCCTTACCTCCCGACGACATCCACGCTTGAAAACGCTCAAAAAGCTTGTTAAACCACGTGAGTACTACACCAACGTCCTTCTGGGGGGAGATCCATTATTATAATGTACTTGGTGTCGGTCACAAACAGTCCCGGACATGGCTAGCCGTAACCCATAGCGAAAGCGTGCACCAAATATACAACCTGTAACCATATAGCCCTTTCTTGCTCTAAGAGAACCCATTCATGAACAGTCACACGGAGACCCTAAAACCCCGGAATTTCAAGCGAACTTTAATTCTAAACACAGGCTTCTCAACACTCCAAAAAGTGCCCGGAAGCGGTCTGCCGGCGGGCTGCCGCCCGACGCCGTCAGAGACCGCGTCCACCGGCCCTCGGGCCACCAGCCGGTGTACCGACCGCCCCTGCCGCATCCACGCTTGATAACGCACATCCAGGATCACACTTTCACACACGTTACATCCCCTGATGCCCAGACTCTGATCTAGCTTTTACAAAGGACCCCACCCCCGCCTCGCTTGTCAATCGGGACGTAAAACCACCGAGGATTGTTTCCAATACGACACCCTACAGCTCGTGGACCATCATTGTACGCAGAAAGAAAAAGCGAAGAACCAAAAAAAATACGAACAAATTGTTGTCCCCAGATCGACGGTAACTCGCAAAAAAAACCCATTCCGTTCCTGTATCATTTCGGGCTCATTTTTGCACCGGCAGACCGCACTACTGCGTTTCGCATGGCTTTTCAAGGAGCTGTGGCGCACCTATTTCTCGATCCGCTGCGCCCCTTTTGTTGTTGTGTTGTACCCTTCTGTTGAAGCGCTCTTCTTTTTCTCCCTCCTTCGACGTGCAAGTATTCCGGTGTTGTGGCGGCGGAGGTGTGTCGCATGCTGTATGTTATGCCCGGGATTGTCAGTGCGGGTCAGGTCTGGGCTCAGATTGAAGGTGCTGTGAGTGGCGCTCGGGTGCTACCCGCGGCTCCTGATTTCTGCCAGGCCTTCTTGCATGTTGTGCCCGCAATGAAGTGTCAGCTTGGAACTGTTACGAACAAGAGGAATCCAACTGGTTAATTAAACCACAGCATTTTCGCTTCGTCACAGCGGTGGCGAGTGGAATGTGACTTCTGCCCAGTGCCCTGAATGTCAACGCTGAGAGATCAGGTCAAGCGCGGGTAAACGGAGGGAGTACCCAGGACTCTCTTAAGGTAGCCAAATGCCTGTGGGGGGGTTACAAGAGTGCTTGGAATATAGCATACGTGCCGTTAAGTCAGCCCGGCTCCGGCGACCACTCGTCTCAGCGGTCCGGTGCATCGTTCTGACGGAAAGCAGAACCACCCGAAACCCCCGATGGAGGATGAACTTGGGGTTCCCCTTTTTTCGTGCAGTCATTTCGTACGTTCTTCAGGTGGTTTAAACGTGGACGCAACCCTCCGTGGGGATGATAATGCAAAATAATCTGTGGCGATAATGCATCGCCGGCGTCGCGGTTTCCTCTTCCGCTCGTCTTGATCGTCGCGTAGTGCGGGCACAGTTTGTTCGACCCTTGATTGGTGTCGCCAGTCCCGGAAAGCGACAGAGCCCGAAACCCGCAGTCAAGAAAATTCGTGTCCTGTCCGGTGGATTTCGTTCTCTCCCGGCGCTTTGCACGAAATTAGCTGGCATTAAGTTCCCACTTTTTTTGTGGGTTGCCCAGCAACGGTCCAAGGATGGGACGCCTTTCCAAAAAACCAGTTGTTGACGGAAGGTGGACTGGCAGCGTACCAGCACGGGCCGGCGCAGTCGTCTACCGGCGCCAGCGTTCGGCAAGAGCAAGCATCTGAAAGGTGAGAGATGAGACATTGGCTCACTCTGAAACTAGACAGTTGTATTTGTAGGGCCAGACAACCGTCGTCGATTAGGTACCCGTGGTCAGCTCTCATGAGCAGCCGCGGTCGCCGATCCCCCAGCGGCCAGCATCATGTACTTGACGCGACGCGGAACGAAGTGCTGACAGCACCGCCCGGCGAATAGAGGGCCACAAGAGTGGCAACTTGACCGGTCGAGGGAGCCAATGGCCTGTGATGGCAGGGCTGTATCCTCGTGTTGTAGCCGTGTTGTGTATAAGGCTTCGTGGGGGCCTGGTCAGCCACCTCATCGCTATAGGGCGCAAACTTTTCGCGACCGTGATTGAACAGTCGGGATTGCCGGGGGCGGGTCTCCATGAAGAAGAGACAAGTAAAGCAAGACCTGCCCCCTGCGCCTGCTGTCTCCGGCTGCTTCGGCAGACGACACATACTACTACGAACGCGACGATGAGCAAGCAGGTGGAAGCGCCTGCAAGAAGCCGACGCCGCAGCAGCCGCCTCTGAACGAGAAGCGCACACCAAAGGTAGACAGCGCGCCTCGCCAACCCACCCCCTTGTGCCCAGACCCTAACCTAACTCGTCGTGGGGTTCCTCGTGTGTTGCGTAGGGTAGTTAATGCTTTGCGGAAAAATGAACCAAGTAAGAAGAATCGGGAAGGTGTGACTGACATTCTTTGATCCTGTTGGTTCGGGCTAGTTCAGGAGTGCTACCTTTTTAGAGTTAAAGTTCGCTTGCAATTCCGGGGTTTTAGGGTCTCCGTGTGACCGTTCATGAATGGGTTCTCTTAGAGCAAGAAAGGGCTATGTGGTTACGGGTTGTATATTTAGTGCACGCAGTTTTTACCGGGATATTACTAGTCGTCGAAGCCTGCCCCACCCCGAATTCTTCTGGTGTCGATTCAAGGTGGCCGTGCTCATCTAGCCATGCGTCTTGCTCCTATTCCCTCAGTAAACTGCAAGACCCCACCCCCGCCTCGGATGTCAATCGGAGAGACTTGAAAGCACCACTCAAAAAATAACCTCACTGCTCATACGGGCGCGGCTGGACTTGGCGTTAATTTGCGCCGAGTACGCAAAGGGCAAGAACGCTTGGACAGCTCTCACGGGTCTCACTACCCCTTGAAGTGGCAGGAGGGCCATGTTTACCACGAACGCGGACCTGGTGTGGGTCACAAATGCAAGATTTCATCTGAGGTAACACGGGTGCACATCTCAACAGGAAAGGCAAGAGCGGTCCTGTTTTCGGAGAACACTGCACCTCGCCAATCCACCCTGTGCACAGACTCTCACCTCACTCAACACAGGACCCCACCCCCGCCTCGGATGTCAATCGGAGAGACTTGAAAACACCACTTCAAAAAATACCCTCACTGCTCATATGTCAGCCCTCAGTCGGATCCCGGAGGCGATCAAACAAGGTTCGTCCCCCCTGCATCTCGCCTGCTTCAAAGGCCACCGGGCCATCGCCAAGCAGCTGCTGGCCGCCGGCGCCGCGTTGAATGCCAGGAGCGACGGCGGGATGACCGCGCTGTCGCTGGCGTGTCTCGAAGGTCACGAGTCGGTTGTCAACGAGCTGCTGGCTGCGGGCGCGGCCTTGGAGGTCAAGGACAGCTGGGGCCGGACGGCTCTCATTTACGCCAGCGCCAAGGGCCGGGTAGCCATCGTAGACCGCCTCTTGGCGGCCGGAGCCGAGGTGGACGCGAAGGGCAAGAACGCTTGGACCGCCCTCATGCACGCCTCGTTTCAGGGGCACAGCAACGTCGCCAAGCAGCTGCTGGCGGCCGGCGCCACGGCAGATAAAAGCAATTACGGAACGAACGGCATAGTCCTAGGCACGGCAGACGGACACACGCGTGCTGTGAAACTCGTTTCGGGCGTTACACTTTCGCATATGAGCCTTTGCCGGTGCACAGTATTGTGACCTGGGAACTGCGGCCTGCAATGCGAAAACAAGACTGGAATTCTTGCATCTTCCACTCAAACGGGCATCTTCTTGCATTACGGCCGTAGGTGAGCTTCCAGGGGAAGAAAAATCGTAGGCCGCCTCTTGGGTGCCGGAGCCGAGGTGGACGCGAAGGGCAAGAACGCTTGGACCGCCCTCATGCACGCCTCGTTTCAGGGGCACAGCAACGTCGCCAAGCAGCTGCTGGCGGCCGGTGCCACGGCAGATAAAAGCAATTACGGAACGAACGGCATAGTCCTAGGCACGGCAGACGGACACAAGCGTGCTGTGAAACTCGTTTCGGGCGTTACACTTTCGCATATGAGCCTTTGCCGATGTACAGTACTGTGACCCAGGTACGCTGCGGCCTGCAGCGCGAAAACAAGACGGGAAATTCTTGCACCTTCCACTCAAATGGGCATCGCACCACGGCCGCTAGTGAGCTTCCAGGGGATGACAAAAAAGTAAAGAACACTGAAGACAGGGTGTTGTAAGGGCCACACAGGCATCGTAGGCCGCCTCTTGCGAGCCGGAGCCGAGGTGGACGCTAAGGGCAAGAACGCGCGTGGACCGTCATGTACGCCTCGTTTCAGGGGCAATGCCGCCAAGCAGCTGCGCGGCCGTTGACACCGCAGGCAACCACGGCATGTACGGTGTGATCCTGGCGTGCCGTTGTAGCGAGCCCTTGCCGATGCCCAGGAGGGTGTGCTTCGGCCGCGAAACCATGCAGTTCGAGACTGAAACTGCTCGCTCCTCCAACTCCAGCAGTCATCTTCTTCATTGGCTCCTTGGCAGTTGCACCTTTGTCTTTGTGTTGTTGGAATGACGCCAAACCCGTGTACCCTCAGGACGTAGCCTTCGCTCAATGGAAGCTGAAGTTTCCCATCAAGGTGTTAGCCGCCGCCGTAGGCCGCGCAGTCGCGAGGAAGAAGAGGGCCCGCAGCGTTACAAGGCGGCGATCCCCCGCGAGACGAGCTCGCCCGCCGGCCAGAGCGCCCGCTGCAGCACCAACTCCGGTGCCGCCACTCACTGTAGCAGAGCCGCAACCTGCAGCGCGCCTCCGGAGCGACTTACGCCCGCCGTAGCAGTGCGAAGAGAAGTGAGGAGACCGGAAACTCCCCGGAGAGATGGTCCCTGCACTCTAACTCGTCTCTCTCTCTCTCTCTCTTTGTTGTCTCTGCCAACGTCTATTGTTGTGGCTGCAGACTAAACCTTGACACAAGCCGATCCCGGCATGATCAACAGAATAACCGTACCAGCCATGTGGCGGGTTCGTTTGGGAAGATTGCCAAGGATTCCTTCAACGTACTTGTTTGACGATGCCAGAGTGGTCTGACAAGCCACAGCCTGTGCCATATGACGAGTTCATCTGGGAAGATTGCCACGGATTCCTTCAAAGTACTTGTTTGACGATGCCAGAGTGGCCTGACAAGCAACAGTCTGTGCCATGTAACGACTTCATCTGGGAAGATTGCCAGGGATTCCTTCAAAGTACTTGTTTGACGATGCCAGAGTGGCCTGACAAGCAACAGTCTGTGCCATGTAACGACTTCATCTGGGAAGATTGCCAGGGATTCCTTCAAAGTACTTGTTTGACGATGCCAGAGTGGCCTGACAAGCAACAGCCTGTGTCATATGACGAGTTCATCTGGGAAGATTGCCAAGGATTCCTTCAAAGTACTTGTTTGACGATGCCAGAGTGGCCTGACAAGCAACAGCCTGTGCCATGTAAGGAGTTCATCTGGGAAGATTGCCAAGGGTTCCCTTCTAAAAGGTTGCCCGCCCGTGTGGCCCGATTCCCCCTTCCCCTCTTGATGATGGTCCGCCTTATGTGTCCGTGGCTGAAAGGACGGTGCAGATGGGACGAGTGCGGTGTGTTGAGCACGTATCCATTCCAAGCATGTCCTTGCAAACCCTTCCCCCTAGCTCCCCTAACCCTCTCCCTACCCTGTGGTTGAACCACACCCGTTCCCTCCTTTTCTCCTCTCCTTACCTGACGACCACTTGACCCGGTAGTCAGAACGCGTACGCTCTGATCCAACACCTTTGCTTCTTATGCCTGTACTCTATGCTTCTTCAAGCGGCAATTTCGTCGAAACGCGGGCCGTGGTCCCAGTATGCTCAGATGACAAAAGAAAAGTCGACTTAGTGGCCTCTGGCCTGCCCCGGTTGCCGCGCGTGACTTCTGATAGACTTAGCGTGTTATCGGTTACCTGCCTTCTTTATGCTTCCGGGTTTGACATAGTGGCCTCTGGCCTGCCCCGGTTGCCGCGCGTGACTTCTGATAGACTTAGCGTGTTATCGGTTACCTGCCTTCTTTATGCTTCCGGGTTTGACATAGTGGCCTCTGGCCTGCCCCGGTTGCCGCGCGTGACTTCTGATAGACTTAGCGTGTTATCGGTTACCTGCCTTCTTTATGCTTCCGGGTTTGACATAGTGGCCTCTGGCCTGCCCCGGTTGCCGCGCGTGACTTCTGATAGACTTAGCGTGTTATCGGTTACCTGCCTTCTTTATGCTTCCGGGTTTGACATAGTGGCCTCTGGCCTGCCCCGGTTGCCGCGCGTGACTTCTGATAGACTTAGCGTGTTATCGGTTACCTGCCTTCTTTATGCTTCCGGGTTTGACATAGTGGCCTCTGGCCTGCCCCGGTTGCCGCGCGTGACTTCTGATAGACTTAGCGTGTTATCGGTTACCTGCCTTCTTTATGCTTCCGGGTTTGACATAGTGGCCTCTGGCCTGCCCCGGTTGCCGCGCGTGACTTCTGATAGACTTAGCGTGTTATCGGTTACCTGCCTTCTTTATGCTTCCGGGTTTGACATAGTGGCCTCTGGCCTGCCCCGGTTGCCGCGCGTGACTTCTGATAGACTTAGCGTGTTATCGGTTACCTGCCTTCTTTATGCTTCCGGGTTTGACATAGTGGCCTCTGGCCTGCCCCGGTTGCCGCGCGTGACTTCTGATAGACTTAGCGTGTTATCGGTTACCTGCCTTCTTTATGCTTCCGGGTTTGACATAGTGGCCTCTGGCCTGCCCCGGTTGCCGCGCGTGACTTCTGATAGACTTAGCGTGTTATCGGTTACCTGCCTTCTTTATGCTTCCGGGTTTGACATAGTGGCCTCTGGCCTGCCCCGGTTGCCGCGCGTGACTTCTGATAGACTTAGCGTGTTATCGGTTACCTGCCTTCTTTATGCTTCCGGGTTTGACATAGTGGCCTCTGGCCTGCCCCGGTTGCCGCGCGTGACTTCTGATAGACTTAGCGTGTTATCGGTTACCTGCCTTCTTTATGCTTCCGGGTTTGACATAGTGGCCTCTGGCCTGCCCCGGTTGCCGCGCGTGACTTCTGATAGACTTAGCGTGTTATCGGTTACCTGCCTTCTTTATGCTTCCGGGTTTGACATAGTGGCCTCTGGCCTGCCCCGGTTGCCGCGCGTGACTTCTGATAGACTTAGCGTGTTATCGGTTACCTGCCTTCTTTATGCTTCCGGGTTTGACATAGTGGCCTCTGGCCTGCCCCGGTTGCCGCGCGTGACTTCTGATAGACTTAGCGTGTTATCGGTTACCTGCCTTCTTTATGCTTCCGGGTTTGACATAGTGGCCTCTGGCCTGCCCCGGTTGCCGCGCGTGACTTCTGATAGACTTAGCGTGTTATCGGTTACCTGCCTTCTTTATGCTTCCGGGTTTGACATAGTGGCCTCTGGCCTGCCCCGGTTGCCGCGCGTGACTTCTGATAGACTTAGCGTGTTATCGGTTACCTGCCTTCTTTATGCTTCCGGGTTTGACATAGTGGCCTCTGGCCTGCCCCGGTTGCCGCGCGTGACTTCTGATAGACTTAGCGTGTTATCGGTTACCTGCCTTCTTTATGCTTCCGGGTTTGACATAGTGGCCTCTGGCCTGCCCCGGTTGCCGCGCGTGACTTCTGATAGACTTAGCGTGTTATCGGTTACCTGCCTTCTTTATGCTTCCGGGTTTGACATAGTGGCCTCTGGCCTGCCCCGGTTGCCGCGCGTGACTTCTGATAGACTTAGCGTGTTATCGGTTACCTGCCTTCTTTATGCTTCCGGGTTTGACATAGTGGCCTCTGGCCTGCCCCGGTTGCCGCGCGTGACTTCTGATAGACTTAGCGTGTTATCGGTTACCTGCCTTCTTTATGCTTCCGGGTTTGACATAGTGGCCTCTGGCCTGCCCCGGTTGCCGCGCGTGACTTCTGATAGACTTAGCGTGTTATCGGTTACCTGCCTTCTTTATGCTTCCGGGTTTGACATAGTGGCCTCTGGCCTGCCCCGGTTGCCGCGCGTGACTTCTGATAGACTTAGCGTGTTATCGGTTACCTGCCTTCTTTATGCTTCCGGGTTTGACATAGTGGTCTCTGGCCTGCCCCGGTTGCCGCGCGTGACTTCTGATAGACTTAGCGTGTTATCGGTTACCTGCCTTCTTTATGCTTCCGGGTTTGACATAGTGGCCTCTGGCCTGCGCCAGTTGCAGACCACGCACCGTAGTAATCGCCCTAGAACGGCTCCACATGACTCCAATAATAGTGCCCCAAAACGACTGGAAAAGGGCCCCCACCCTCAAGTGCGCTTGCCGTCGTCTGTTGCCAACATACAAAAAGGGGAGCCCAAGAACACCTAATCTGGTGGGATCTTGGTGTCGGTCACAAATTGTTTCGAGCCTGACTAGCCAAAGCAAGCAAGTAAAGTGTACACGAAAGAAACCGTGCATGCCCCCCCAAACCCACCCAGTACGTATTAGCTTTAGAAGAACCCATTCGACGAAGGTCCGCCGGAGACTCTAAAATCCCTTCTCAAGCGAACTATAACTCTAAAAATCGAGGAAGGCTGTCGGCCGTGGAGATACGATCGAGGACTGCCCCTTTGGGAGCTGAAGAATGAATGGAGTGATCGTCAATCCAATGGATTGCTATCGAGCGAACAGGCGCTGTAGCCTGACACTGTAGCCTGGAAGTACGTGCGCTCGGCGAAGGCCGGCGCGTGGCGAGACTGGAGGCAGCAGTTATAGTTCGGGGAACAGTAAAGTTCGGGCGAAGCTAGTTTCGGGCAATGCTAAGTTCTGGTGAAGCTAAGTTCGAGTGATGCTAAGTTCGGGCGTTGCTAAGTTCTGGCCACGCAGCCCGAACACACCCGCTTCACGAAACACACATTCCAACAGGGAAAGAATAAAATAAACAGAAAATAAGAAGAAATAAAGTCGAAAAGACACCTACCTAACACCCCCACGCTTCTAGTTCTCTTCTCTCTTCTCTTTTCGTTCTTCCTTCTTTTTTTTGCCGACCCCTAGGTCCTGCGCGACCTTCCCTGCATCTGCGCTCCTGCTGCTGAGGTCCCTTCTCGGCAACATCAGGGCCCGGCGCGGGGGGGGGAAGTGAAAAAAAAAAAAAAAAGAGGAAGAAATACGCTAAAAACAAAGGGTTTAACGACACCTCTCTATCTACACGTCCCCGTCGGGATCGTCGGCAAACACACGAAAGAAAAGGTGGGCTTGACGCCGAAGGCCCACCCGTTGCACGCGCGCGGGGGGAGTGCAGGCGCGGGGGCCGAAAAAAGGTGTACCAGCGTCGGATCCGCGTTCTCCCATGCAGCGCCGCCCTTGCACATGAGCGAGAGACGTGACCGGAATGGCGAAGAGACGGGGGCCCGCGATGCCGCTGCGGGCGCCGGGGGAGACCGGCGCGGCGGGCAACCGACGAGTTCATCCCCGATCCCGTTCAGGGGGAAGGCCGCGTTGAACCGGAGCCGGATGCTGGACGAGGCGTGTCGGCACGAGAAGTCGTGTCTTCCGGAGTCGTCGTCGCTTCCCCTGATCTCGCTGCTGCTCGCAAACGTGGCGTCTCCGACCGCCGCCTCCTCGTTTTTGGCTGCTCGGAAACGAGCAAGCAGCGCGGATAGAGACGACGAACACGGCGTCTCGCCCCAGTACGCCCGATCGTCGCCTTTGCGTTGCGGGCCCACGGCTCCGAGCGTCAGCCCGGAGCGGAAGCGGCCGAAGACCCACGACACGCCGCCGTGCCGGCCCAGCGCGCCGCCCGCCGTGTTCAGCGACGGAGGCCGCCCCTACCATGCCTCGGCGGGATTCTTCCCGCGGAGCGCGACGGCACCGGCGTGTCACGCGAGCACGTCGCCGCCGCCGCTTCACCCGCACACACACACGAGGGTCCAGCCGTACCTGGAGTGCTGCGAGCCGGAAGCCCACCCGCATCACGCGTCGGCGTGTCACTCTGGTGTTGCCTTCGCACAGCCTCGCCACCCGCAGGGGGAGAACGTCCAACCCGACCGAGAGTGCTGGGAGCCGCAGCAGCAGCACCAGCATCAGTATCACCCCAGCACTTCGCCGCCGCCTCTTCACCCGCACACGGCGAGTGCCCAGCCTTACCCGGGGTGGTGCGAGCCGGAACCCCACCCGCAGCACACCGGCCACTCACACACAGCGTCAGCATGTCACTCTGGTGTCGCCTGCGCACAGCCTCGCCACCCGCACGGGGAGAACGTCCAGCCCGTACCGGGATGGTGCGAGCCGGAACCGCACCCGCAGCACACCGGCCACGCACACACAGCGTCAGCATGCCACTCTGGTGTTGCCTTCGCACAGCCTCGCCACCCGCATGTGGGAAACGACCAACCCAACCCAGAGTGCTGCGAGCCGCAGCAGCACCAGCATCACGCGCCGTCGTCGGCGTGCCACCCCAGTACTTCGCCGCCGCCTCTTCACCCAGACGCAGCGAGTTCCCAACCGCACCCGGAGTGGTGCGAGCCGCAGGCGCACCAGCATCACGCCGCCGTGTCGCACCCTGCGGCGGGTCACTCACACACAGCGTCAGCATGCCACCCCGGTGCCTTCGCACAGCCCCGCAACACGCTCGCGGAGAGCGTCCCACCCAACCCAGATTGCTGCGAGCCGCAAACACACCAGCACCACGCGGCGGCGCCGTCTGGCGGCCCGGTAGCCGACCGGCAGCTGGGCCCGAGACTACCCCCCGCGGCTGCGAATGGCACGACGTCGGGTGAACGGGAGGCAGGCGACTTCACGGAGCAAGATCTGCTGGAGTCCCTGAGTGATCGCACGGACGAAGACGACGAAGACGACGGAGGAGAAGACGAAGCGGAACGAGCCGCGAGCGGCGGGTGGAGGAAGACACTGGCGCCGGCCGCCGCCGACGCCGAGACCCGCGGGAAAAGGCACGGCGTCGGCGCTGCCGACGGCGTGGTCTCGCCGTTTTCTCCGGCCGAGCACACCCGCGACACAAGCCTCGGCGTCCTGCGGGGCATGCACAACCGAACCCTGGTGGCCTCGCCGCGGGGGTTCCCCGCCAGCCAGGGCGCGTGCTTCAGCAGCCCGGCGCCCCCCGCGCTGAAAGCAGCAGGCCCGCCGCCCCCGGCGTCCGCCGGCGTGCCCACCGGCGACGCTGCGGGGACACTCGGGTCCCCTGCGCCGTCTGCAGGCGCGCACCACCACGCGGCCGCGGCATGGCCTCATGACGCGCAGCTGCAAGGCGCACCCCCCCCAGGCCCGGCCGCCGCCGGTGTGCACTGTGTGAGGCAGCCTCCAGACCCGTGCCCTGCCGAGGACGGCCAGCCGCCGGGGGAGGCACCGCAGAGTGCGCAGGCGGCCGTTCACCGGCCCGTCTACCACAAGCACCACGGCAACGGTGACCCGTGGCGTGACTCGTCGTCGTCGTACTGCCTGAGCCCGTCGGTGCCGCGGGATTCGCCGTCGCACGAGCCGTCGTTTTCGCCGGCGCTCAACGGCGCCGCGCCGCACGAGGCTCCCCCGCCATGTTGCGCGCCTGGCAGCTACTGCTCCGAGGTGATGGCATCGCCGGCCGAAACCGGCAGTCCGCTGCACCAAGCGCAGCCGGCCGGCAGGCACGGCGCCGACGAGGGGCCGTTCCAGCAGCAGCAGCAGCAGCAGCTGCCGCCGCAGCAGGCGGCGGCCCCCCCGCCGGGTTGCGCGCCCGGCAGCCACTGCTCCGGGGCGCTCGCGCCGCCGGCCGAAGCCGGCAGCCCGCCGCACCAACTGGGCAGGCACGGCGCGACCGAGCAGCCGCAGCAGCAGCCGCAGCAGTTGCAGCAACAGCAGCCGCAGCAGCAACAGCAGCCGCAGCAGCAACAGCAGCCGCAGCAGCAGCAGCAGCAGCAGCCGTTCCAGCAGCCGCAGCAGGAGCAGCCGTTCCAGCAGCAGCAGCAGCAACCGCAGCAGTTCCAGCAACAGCAGCAGGAGCAGCAGCAGCAGCAGCAGCAGCCGTTCCAGCAGCAGCAGCAGGAGCAGCAGCAGCAGCAGCAGCAGCAGCAGCAGCCGTTCCAGCAGCAGCAGCAGCAACCGCAGCAGTTCCAGCAGCAGCCATTTCAGCAGCAGCCGCAGCAGTTCCAGCCGCAGCAGCAGCCGCATCAGTTCCAACAGCAGCAGCAGGCGGCAGCCCCCCCCGTGGGGGACCTGCCCCCGGGCGCCGGTGCCGGGGCGGCTCTCCGGCACGCGGCGAGGAACCCGGCGCAGCCGCAAAGCTCGCTCCCGAGCGGCGGCGGCGGCGCCGAGGCAGGCGGGCCACCGCGCGCCGACAACCATTCGCCGTGCCATTCGTCGTCGCCTGCTGCTTTCGGCGATCAGTGCCCGGAGCCCGCCGCCTCCGACACCGCGATGGACGTCGACTGCCCCGCCGGCAACGCGTCAGGGCACCGGCCTGCCGCGGACGCAGCCAGTCCGGTGCCGTGCGTTGGCGCCGGCCCGCCGCTTCACCCGGCGCCGCACAGGCAGCCGGTAGCCGACGGAATGATGGACATCGACCCGCCGCCTGCAGCTGCTGTTGGAACTTGCAGCAGCGCCAGCTCGCCGCTGCACGGCGCCTTCGCCGGGGGGCCCGACGCGAAGGTGCGCGCGTCGTGCCTCGCGTCGGCGATCAAAAACTTCGGCTGCGTCTTCGAGTGCTTGATGCAGGAGTTCATCCTCCGGTTCCTCCCGGCGCGTGACCAGCGGAAGCTGCGGCTCGTCAGCCGGCGCTGGGACCGCGCCGTCTCGCACATCCTGCTGGTCCACGAGCAGCAGCGGGCAGAGGAGCGGCGGGAGGTCTGCTGTTTGGTCATCGACAGCGTCACCAAAAACGCGAACGCCCTGTCCGACAGCCTCCGGGCGAACCCCGCGATTAGAAAGCTGCAGCTGACGCTCCCGCCGCACGGCCATACAGAGGACGAGCACCCGTGCACTAAGTGGCTGTATCGGTCCCTCGCGGAGGTTAACGCCGGCGTCTTGGAAGAACTGACGCTTTCCAGCAGCTACGGGAAGATTTGCCTCTCGGTGGTGCGGGCGGTGGGACTGCACGCCTCGAGTCTGGTGAAGCTGAGCTTGAACTTCCCGTCAAGCTCCGAGCCCGATCTGTCCGGGCTGTGTGGGGTGGTCAAGTTCCCGAAGCTGAAGGAGCTTCGCATCGTGGCCGCTGTGTCGCCCTGCCAAGGCTTGCTGACGAAGCTACTCGGCAACATGCCGGCGCTCGAAACCTGCGAGCTCCGCCTCGCCGGCGGCTGCGCCGCTTATTCGAAGATGAGCTGCTCTGCGAAGAAGGTGGGGCCGTACCTGCGCAACGCGGTTCACCTCAAATACCTCACGATCCAGCTGCCGAAGGGGTCCTCCCCGTGGTGGGGGCACCTACCGAACCTGGAGCACGTGCGGGTGTTCGGCGCGCAGCCGGCCTGGGACGACATCAGCACGAACCTACCGAGCCTGCGGAAGATCACCGTGGGACCCATCGAGACGCAGGAGAAGTGGAACGCCTTCTGGGCCTGCGTGACGCGGCACTGCCCGAAGCTGACGGCGGTGGCCATCGGCTTGACGGGGCTCGTCTGCTGCGAAAAAAGCCCAGCGGATTGCCTCCCGCCCACCCTCAAGACGCTCGAAGTCACGATATCGCCCACGTTCCCGACGTGCCTCGAAAGCTGCTTCCGCCCTTTGCACTCCATGTTCCAAGGCATCCCGTGCCAAACCCCGGGCCTCCTGCTGTCCGACCAGTACTTCAAGGTCGAATCCGTGCTGCAGATGGAGGCCGCGCCACCGCAATCGGTCCTTGGTTCGTTTTCGTCGACGTGCGACTCGATGACGAACCAGCGCCCGCTCCTCGCCGGCTTCCCGTGCATGCGGGCGGGCGGCGGCGGCGGCGGCGGCGGCGGCGGGGGAGGCTGCGGCGGCGGCCGGGGCAGCAAACCGTGCTGGCAAAAAGTGACCATCTCGACGGCCGCCCGGCCGCAGCTGCTGGTCGCGATCAACGCGCACAGCTCCTCCGGGCTGGTGACGTGGGGCCCCGCCGACGCGGCGCCGAAGGTGCACCTGCTTCGGTCCGACTGCCCTCAGATATGCAAGGCCTTCAATCCCTTTGTGTGATGTATGGATGGCACTTTCGGATCAGGAGCTCACACACAATCTTGTGACAATGCATCGACGTTGTCTCGCCCTGCGGTGCTGAAGAACTTCATGATGCACGTGTATGTCATCCGTCAAACACGTGCTCGATGACGCAGTAGTATTCTCACGTCTATCCTGCGGCACACTGCTGTCCGACCAATGCTTTTAACGTCGAAGCCGTGCTGGCAAAAAGTGACCACTTCGACGGCCGCCCGGCTGCTGCTGGTTGCGATCAACGCGCACCGCTCCTCCGGGCTGGTGACGTGGGGCCCCGCCGACGCGGCGCCGAAGGTGCACCTGCTTCGGTCCGACTGCCCTCAGATGTGCAAGGCCTCCAATCCCTTTGTGTGATGTATGGATGGCACTTTCGGATCAAAAGCTCACACACAAATTTGTGACAATTCATCGACGTTGTCTTGCCCTGCGGTGCTGACGAACTTCATGATGCACGTGTATGTCATCCGTCAAACACGTGCTCGAGGACGCATGAGACCTTCCTTGCTAGTATTCTCACGTCTAACCTGCGGCACACTGCTGTCCGACCAATGCTTTTAACGTCGAAGCCGTGCTGGCAAAAAGTGACCACTTCGACGGCCGCCCGGCTGCTGCTGGTTGCGATCAACGCGCACAGCTCCTCCGGGCTGGTGACGTGGGGCCCCGCCGACGCGGCGCCGAAGGTGCACCTCTTCGGTCCGACTGCCCTCAGATATGCAAGGCCTTCAATCCCTTTGTGTGATGTATGGATGGCACTTTCGGATCAGGAGCTCACACACAATCTTGTGACAATGCATCGACGTTGTCTCGTCCTGCGGTGCTGAAGAACTTCATGATACACGTGTATGTCATCCGTCAAACACGTGCTCGATGACGCAGTAGTATTCTCACGTCTATCCTGCGGCACACTGCTGTCCGACCAATGCTTTTAACGTCGAAGCCGTGCTGGCAAAAAGTGACCACTTCGACGGCCGCCCGGCTGCTGCTGGTTGCGATCAACGCGCACCGCTCCTCCGGGCTGGTGACGTGGGGCCCCGCCGACGCGGCGCCGAAGGTGCACCTGCTTCGGTCCGACTGCCCTCAGATATGCAAGGCCTTCAATCCCTTTGTGTGATGTATGGATGGCACTTTCGGATCAGGAGCTCACACACAATCTTGTGACAATGCATCGACGTTGTCTCGCCCTGCGGTGCTGACGAACTTCATGATGCACGTGTATGTCATCCGTCAAACACGTGCTCGATGACGCAGTAGTATTCTCACGTCTAACCTGCGGCACACTGCTGTCCGACCAATGCTTTTAACGTCGAAGCCGTGCTGGCAAAAAGTGACCACTTCGACGGCCGCCCGGCTGCTGCTGGTTGCGATCAACGCGCACCGCTCCTCCGGGCTGGTGACGTGGGGCCCCGCCGACGTGGCGCCGAAGGTGCACCTGCTTCGGTCCGACTGCCCTCAGATGTGCGAGGCCTCCAATCCCTTTGTGTGATGTATGGATGGCACTTTCGGATCAGAAGCTCACACACACTTTTGTGAAAATGCATAGACGTTGTCTCGCCCCCTGTGGTGCTGAAGAACTTCATGATGCACGTGTATGTCATCCGTCAAACACGTGCTCGAGGACGCATGAGACCTTCCTTGCTAGCTTCTCACGTCTAGCCTGCGGTTTGCTGCTGTCCGACCAACGCAAAGTCGAAGCCGTGCAGACGGAAGCTGTTCCTCCGTATCGGCCTTGGCCAACTCTCATCAACATGTCACTTAATCCTATTCCACAGATTATCGAGGCAGGTCATGCCAGATTAGTTAGCTATGTCACCAGAGCGGAGTGCTGCTCCGATTCAGAATGTGATTGACTCACTCTAGTGATTAGCGTTCTTGCCTTATGAATACCAGTCTCTTTCATTTGCCAGTCTTTGATTTTCATTTCATGCGTGGTTGACCACATATTGCCAACAGGAGAGGTAGTGATCCTTCCGTCCTCCTGGAGCTCTAGAGCTTCCAGGAGGGGAGGACCGACAAGCCGGGCATATGTCCGGGTTAATCTGGGTTTTTTTAGTACTAAGTTAGTCTAACAATCTTGCGGGTTGCCCTTCAATGTATTGTGCAGGCTAAAACGACGGAGGCAGCGTGTTTTGGTGGTTGAACAGAATCCCGTACCTGAATATACTCAGGGTGGGAAAAACGATCAACCAGCACAAATGGTGCTTCGGATGTGCGCCACGAGATGAGGGGCACGCGAAAATTCCAAGAAGGTATGGAACGGAACGATTTGTGACATATCTCTCCGTTGCCGCTCTCGGAAACCAAAGATTTGTCACCGATGGCGGTTGGTAAAGCGACCCAAGGTATCAGTGGCTATGCCCCGGTCGATCCTGTCACAGAAACCCCAGAATGAGTCTGTGTAGGTGCCCCCGTCGAAATAGGGTTAACGATGAACCAGTGTCCACCCCCTGCAAGTACTGCGTGGAACAGTTGACGACACCTCTTGAGTTTGTGCTGCTTCACGATTGCGGGGCGAATCGGAAACCCTCGCGCACCCGGCAGCACTGACCCACCCCTTCCGCGAGAAGGAGCGAAAGCACAAAAAAAGCGCCCCTCTTTTTTTTTCTTCTGTCAAGAGCGACTCAACTAACCTCACCCGAGCCGTTTGCTCTCATCTGTTTCCTTTCCCCTTCCGCTCCTTCCCCCTCCCCTATCCTCTGTTTCTGTTTTAGTACACGACGCACTAGTTATGGGGTTTCACTAGTTATTAACTAACTCAATGACTAGTGAAATTTATAACTTGCTCGGACATAACTAGCAACTAGCATATAACTAGCAGAGCTAGTTATATAGCTAGCTCGTGCTAGTTATATAACTAGCTCTGCTAGTTATATAACTAGCTCTCCCAGTAGAATAACCAGTGAATTACAGTGAAACTGCATTGAGCTGAGTAAAAAGGACGGCGTCTTCCAAAAGGAAACTGGCATCTGCACCTGTGCAATCACTCTTTCCAGAAGTATTTGCTACAATCAGCAAACAAAAGCAGCTGGCCAATCAACATGGCATATCTCAGCAAGTACGTCGGGCTCTGGGCTTTTCGACCGCGCACTGGTCGCACATTCCAGGATGTGCGGTGCAGTAGCTGCTTGCGACAACAGATTGTTACTGTGTGCAGGTCAGCTTGGCAACGTTCTGGAGCCTATGCGAGATGAAACATCGGAGTCTCACTTTTCTGCGCCTTCTGCGCGGTCAAGTCACCAAATGTCCTACCAGCAGGCACACACATACACGAACCTAGGAACCATGGCCTGTGGAACTTACAGTACTGGCCAGTAAGTTACGCCAACCGCAAAAGTCGCGTTTCAGCGTCCTTCGAGGTAGCCTACGGCTGGACGATGACCAACTGTGGACTTGGCGATTTCTAGGTGACTTGCAGACTTAGAGGAGGATGCACGTCCCCTAAACGTCATGCTGTTGGGCCTTGTGCTTTAGAAGTTGCCAATAAGCCGTTCCACGTTCCAGAGACCTAGTTATCTCTTTGCACGTGATGTGTCATGGTTTTGTCTTGATCGTCGCGCTCAGGCGCGCGTTTGGTGCCTCGCGACTCCTTCGACTGCTCGTCCAGGTTCATCGGTTGCGCGTCGATTTCTGCTTCTTCACGGCGCTTGGGCGATGGCCGCGCTTTGATGGGCGCTCCTCTACGCCGTTTTGTTGTCGGGTTCGACGCAGAGTTCGTTCACCGCATCTTCGCTCGCTCGCGTTGGTTGTTGCTCGTCTTCTGCTGCCTCCCCGGTAGCAGGAACACTCGATACGAAAACTTTACACAGCCTTCAGGGTGTAGTTGGTTCAAAGAAAAAGTCAAGTTTTCCCATTCAAGCATCAGACTGCAACCGTAGCATGGTGGCGGTAAGGGGTCCGTCCAAAAGAAAAAGGTGAAGCAGAAACGGTTTTTCGTCTCCAACTGACATGACACAAATTGCGGGTTTCCTTCGCCGTTCGACGTGATGGTCCTTTGTAGGCACACCTGTGTAGCTCCCTTGCCCAAACCTTTTTGACGAAGCCGTGTGTTGGCTCAACAAGGGGAGAACGATACGCACGACGTGAGAGTCGAGCACAAGAAAAGCAAAAACAACAACGAAATGACATGCAAAGTCTCTTCATGCACACACGAACGTCACAGTGTGGCATGACAGACTTGTGACAAATTGTCGATTTTTTGGTCCGCCAAAAATCACTCAGAAGTATGCTAAACCCTGCCTCTAAACGCGGAAATTCGGTGTTCTTTGGGTTTGTCTGTCTCTTTTGATGCCCCCTGGTCCTCCTGCTGTGATGGTTTGCACTCGTTTGCTTGCCACCGGTTCGGAGGTCTGCTGGAATAGTTAGAGAGTCACAAACGACAATTCTTGTGCAGTAAGTTTCCAGATGAAGACGAAGTGCGACTGGAAAATGCCTGCCTTCGGTCTAGAAATGACCACAATCTGGCAAAAGCGGCCAAAATCTGGAAAAATCGGCAAAATGGGGAACAATGGCCAAAGTCTGGAAAAATCGGCAAAAATGGCCAAAATCTGGAAAAATCGGCAAAAATGGCCAAAATCTGAAAGATTTGCTCAAAATTTGCGAAGTGCATTTCCCTGACAAAAGTCCAGGTAACAATTTCCAAGTGGGACTAGTCCCCTAAGGGCACATTTCACATTGGGACTAGTCCCCTAAGGCACCTTACCCTTTTTTGACACATCGGGGTTTCCCGGTGTCTGGCACCGGGACACTGGGTTTTAAAATCCTGGTCTTTCAAGCTGTGGTGGGCTTCAATGCATTTTACCCTAAAAATGCCTACAGGAGCTAGTTATATAACTAGCAGAGCTAGTTACATAACTAGCTCGTGCTAGCTAGCTCGTGCTAGTTATATAACTAGCTCGTGCTAGCTAGCTCGTGCTAGTTATATAACTAGCTCGTGCTAGTTATATAACTAGCTTGTGCTAGTTACAAGTTATCAAATATAACTAGTTATAAAATAACTAGTTATTTTCACAAGGTATGTACCTTACTAGTGCGTCGTGTAGTCAGGGGGGGACCCGGCTGTGGTGACTGCGTACCATGCGGAGCACGTCTACCTTCTCACGTCACTACCCTGTGTTTCCCGGGCAAGAACCAAGAACCCCCACGAGGAAGTTCACTACGATTCCTCACTCCTCGTCATCAATGAGCCTTGTCCGACAAGGCGGTTGCCAGCCAGCTTCTGAAGTCCTGACCTCTCGCTCCCTAAATGTTACCACCACATCGCGACAACGTCCCCCTCCGTGCAGAACTTTGCACTTGACTTCCTTTACACCCTTGCCCGGGTCTTCCACGAGTGACCCCACTCGTTCTTGGGCCTCTTTGCTGTTTTTGGAGCTGGCTTTGCAACCACCTTTGGAGCTGGCTTCGCGAGCATGTTTCTCCCTGTTGGGTATAGGTTTACTCCCGTAACCACTTGGTTTTGAGTACTGCCGGTAACTATGTACACGCGCGTACGCGTACGCCAGTGCTCGCGCAAAGGAAAAAAGCGGCTGATTTCAGCCGGGAAAAAAAAATCTTGAAGAACTGACCGGCTGATAATCAGCCGATCAGTTGGAAAGTCTGCCGATCAGAAGGGGTTCACGACAACATCTTCCCGGTGCGTCAAGCTGATTCCGCTCCATGGGCGGCATAGCCAAAGCTTACACTGTTGAAAACCGGCTGGTTTTGTGCGAGTCTGCCGGTAAAAAAAAAGGGCTCGAAATTTAATCAGCCGGCAAGCCGGCTGATCGCGCGCACACTGCGCGTTTGTGTTTGTGCGCACTTCCTTCAAACCTGTTTTGTTCATCTAACGGGAGTGAAGATAGTACGCTGCCGTCGATCTGTTTTTGTTCTTGACAAATTGCATTTGTTAGACACAAAAAATAATTGGCGTACGCGTACGCGTACGTACAGCCGTACGCTGACAGCATTGCTTACGGGGGAGGTTTTTTCTAGGATCCAGGCCTCTTTGCAAATCAAAGCAGCGCCCAATTCGTGCCTGATTCCCATGAGCCACTCTGGAACACCTACCCCCCGAGGAACCGCCCAGAAGTCTTGAGGCACCCCGTAGAGAAGAAACGTCTCTGGTACAGAAAACACCCCCCTGGTAGTAATAAGAAGAGCCTGCCAAGAGCTGCCTCCGGATAGCTAGAACCAAAACAGGAGTTACGCCAGGTAAAGCGAATGGTTGGAGGCATTGGGGAAATCGCTTCCTCGACCCATTCTCAAACTTTGAATGGGCGTGAGCTCATTGAACCCTGAGACTCAATTGTTCGCAAGCGAGGAAGACAACGAAGGAGAAGAAGAGGAGGTTCGCTCCTCTTGCAAAGGCGCGTAAAAGCTTGCGGTACCACAATTCCCACCGTCCCTACGCATGGATTGTGGTGACGCAAGCGCCAAGCCCCCCAGGTGCGCCACACTTGCTGTGAGAAGTCGGCGTAACTCGACCCACCTGCAGTACCGTCCCACAGTCGACTGGCAGCATCAGCAGCCATGTATGACGATACTCAAGTTTTTTGTGTGTACAAATTCCGGCACGATTGGTGACACTATCCACGACGGGCAGTCTGATCCGATTCTGGCGCGCGTTTCTTCGTATTTTCACGACGAAGTCCGCCGTTAATGCGCGAGTGCGAAGAGGTTGCTTGGTCTGTAGCTGCCAAGAGCTCAGACCCCGCTGTTGTTTTCTCCCCTCATCTTCTTTTCGGGAAGAAAGGTCGCGTTATCGGCAGAAACGGTGATGATGATGATTGCCGCAGGGGGGTTTTTGACGAAGCAAGCCCTTCTGGGAAAGCCCTTGGGCCATTCGATTCACGGTTAAACCGAAGCTACAAGCGAAGGGTTTCTTGCCTCTGTTCTCGCACGTGCCTTCCGAACCCGAATAGATGCTCTATTCTGCTCCTTCT
Organism: Diplonema papillatum; assembly: GCA_030068145.1. Taxonomy (NCBI): domain Eukaryota; phylum Euglenozoa; class Diplonemea; order Diplonemida; family Diplonemidae; genus Diplonema; species Diplonema papillatum. The sequence continues at coordinate 116,380 of JAPJBO010000466.1, read as the reverse complement.
TTCTTCCCTTGTTTTGCGCTGTTTGCATGCTTCCTTGCTTTCCCTTTGCATGCAGTGCAACCTGGCTGACTCTGGTTTCGTCTGATTCGATATGGCTCTAAGAATACTTTCACACTCGCACCTACACACACTCTCTCTCTCGCTTCTCATTCCTGCATAGCCGACAATTGTCGCTTCTGATTCTGATGACTCATTGAAGCTGCGACAAATCCACACTGTGGGCTGTACCATATTCTTGTATCGTTGATCAGCCCCCGACGTACTACCGTGTGATGTTATCTTTGAGCTTACAGAGCGAACTGAAGCCGAAGCCTTCAAGGTGCGGGCGTCTATCCCGACGACGGGCGGTGTGTACAGAAATGACGGAGACGTCAACAGAGCAAGCCGGCGAGACTAGGCATTCCTCAATTCACGGAGAACAAATGCAACCATCGATTCTCAATCGCGACGGAAGTTCAAAAGATCACCAATCGTTATGTTCAAGATAAACCGGTGTTACACACTGGGAGTACACAACTTCTATCAAACATAAGGTGTCACTTTTTATTCTGGTATTTACCGCACGTATTTGGAACAGCCCAGAAAACTTACCTTGGTATTTGCCCACCAGTATAGCCCGTGGTGCACCAACCAATCCAAGACAGGCTCGACAGACATCCTGTCCGGAGCTGCTGCACAACCGGAAATGATCACAGTCGCCAGAAACGCAAGGTCGCTGTACAAGACAAGCCCGCTGATGGCACAATCACACCCAAGGTGGGCAGAAGGTACTGGAAGTGTTGGCAGGGTTGATGTCTTTACCAGGGTCCGCGAGGCCCCGTGTAGCGCCACCACCGCAGTTGGGCTTGCGTGCAGAAAACGGAAATTCGGTTCAAGAAGATGTCGGCCTTACCATCATCATAACCATAGATAAGAACAGAAAGCAACACCCACGGCTCCATCTAACTTCGATGTTCACCGTTGTCGGTAACACCATACGCAACCCGAAGGATCTCAGACTCGTTTAACTTGTCGGTGTAGTTTGAACTTGATACGCAGCAGCAATCTGTGACAATAGACTGCACAAGCCGCTACCAACCGCCCCTCTTCACGCCTTCGTCTGTTCCTGCAGTGCCCGGGTCTTCGACTACAACACTGGCGTCCTCGCGCGTGTTGTTGGCGGCAAACCCACTATAGTCACTTCCAGGACTCCGCTGGCGTCAGTCCCTTATATCAACCACGGGGACTGCGATGGGTTCGATGCACGTTGCGCGTCAAGGCGACCCAGCCCCACGTCTTCAGCCAAATAACCCCGGGCTCCTCAGGTTGGCGTGCCTCTTGCAGCGGTCACGTCGGCATCCCGTGGTAAAGGTACGCGGTGGTGATGATTCTCCACATCTTCACCGCGAGGTCGTCGCCTTCCCTGCGGAGGGCCTCACAACACCACGCAACCAACTTGCCGGTGCTTGCACATTGCATTTTACATCTTGGTCGGTGCGGGTCACACCCGCTCACCCCGCCTTTCGTGTCGACTTCCTTCGAAGTTGGGCGCGGGTTCGGGTGGTGCATCAGGGTCGTCTGGGTCTTGATCTAAGGAGCTACTGCCGTAGGTTTGAGTCTATCGGTGGCAGGCCCGGGCCTGAGGCAAACCACTAAAGATGTGGGGACGCTGTCCGCCAAGAACAGGCACGTTCAGCACTCCCGAACCCAGACCTGCCATTCATAGTCGCAAGTCGCTTTGTCAGGAAGTCTCTGTACACACGGTGCCGGGAGGTGTGTATATACTACGATTCTTGGGCGTACCAAGATACAGTAGGAATTCTGCTTGCTGGTCTGCCTGCGCCTTGTGTTCGCTGACGTAAAGTCTGCGGGATACTTCTTGATGCAATGCCTGCAAGAAAGAACGAAGAGGAATCAAACCATCCAGAGTAAACCTATCACTTACATGCGTAGGGGCAAGGTGAAAATACCCGTCCAGGGGACTTACGGTAATAATAAGCTTGTCTGGACAAGGTCACAGGGGGAAGGGAGGGTGGGGTTTCTTCCCGTCCAACGACACCCCCCCTAAGACGAAAGTTGTGATAGCACCGGAACAGGACCGAAAGTCCCCGTCCAAAGGACCCACTGAAGAGCTCTAACTTTGGATTGGTATGCGTTCAAGAGCGAAACCAAAGACAAAGAACGAGGTGCACACTACACCGCGGTGCACACTACACCGCGGTGAAAAAAAGAATACAGAGTAATCGTCCCTCAAGGTTCCAGACCCTACCTGCGGAGTCTTACACTCCCTGCGACCCTTTTTCCCTTTCCCCTGTTTTATTTTACACATGTTTGATGCTAGCATCAAACATGCATGCGAGGCAGTGTTCTTCCTAAACATTAAACTAAGTCTTCCCCCCAACCACCTGGTTCTTGGCTGGCTTGACGACTGCGCAGCAGCATTCCAGCAGCGACACTGTAAGGAATATCATTACCTTGGCAGTGTGCGTCGAGCCTGCAAGAGTCGCCTCCCTATTACCACGTCACCCAGCAGCCACACCCTACGCAAAGACCACCACTTGAACCTGCACGAGCCTTGCTGACAGGACAAAGGAAAACACCCCCACTTCCTACAAGAAACAGTCTAGAACAACAGCAGCAGACCACAGGCGGTTCCGAGAACGGTGAACACGAACGCGAGAATATATCAAACAAGCTTTGCACACTAATGACGGGAGAATCGGCATCTCATCACACAGAGAATTTGCAGAGGGAGTGGGAGGAGGATCGTGAACGTTTACTACTGGAGGAGAGCACGGAAAGAGACAAATGTTCCTCGCAGAAGAGAGAGCATCATCGTTGTGTGCGTGTCCTTGCGGAAGTGCTGAGTTGCAATTTTGAGGGGGCAAAATTAAAAAGACATCGCGCCTATAACCACTACAAAAAGGCCACGAAGATAATCAACGAGGAGGAGGGATTCAACAAAGTTGCTGCCGAAGTTGTGACTTCGTCTAAAATTGCCCTGCTTTCGGACGAAATTGCATCCCATTCCAGGACAGCAAGCCTCAAAATTACAGACGGTGAAGTCGTACTGGAAGCCAGAAAGACGTTCCTCTCGGATTGGGAACGGGCTTGTGATTGTAAAGACCCTCCCGTGTTTTACTCACTGTACAAGCGGAGCTTGGAGAAATACAGTCTTCCTCTTCTAAACACGGGGATACCTGTGCTCACATTGGTGCAACGCGATGGTGAGGAGAAGGATGGCGTGCTGGGTATTGATGCCGTTCTGGAGTACTACAATAAGTACAAACCCGACGACATACCCGACGACAAAACGTTCTTTGTGATCCTCCCACAGTTGTCGCCTGGGTGTGTCGCTGCCCATGAATTCCTGCGGCTGCTGTACGTGATGCTTGATGCCAAGCACAACATCCCGCGGTTCATTCTCGCGGATGATGATGTTGTTGGGTGCGGTTGGGTCAAATCCTTGACTGACAAAAAGGAAAAGACATATAACGACGGAACTATCCAAGAGATGGTGCGTGCGTTGGCCAAGTACGCAAACATGTACAACGAGGAGCAAACCAAACCGATGATTTTCTGCTTCCTCCGCAACGGCGGTAACGTCTACTCCATCCAGAAGAACATGAAGCCTGCCGCCACCACGGTTGCCGACTCCTTCCTCCTCATCGAAAGAAACGACGTGATCCTTAAGAAGCCGTTCTACCCCTCGAAGCTGCTATGTATGAGCGATGAAAAAAGGGAAACGTTCAAGCAGTTGTTGGACGGGCTCTTCGTTGACATCAGCAGAGACAACACGCAAAAACTGATGCCCGCTAGATGTGTGTACTGGCAACACGAAGACTACTTCATGCACATGCTTCTGGCTGAGAAAACTAAAGGTCGACCGCTGACAACTATGCTGCAGGGTGCTTTCATAAGAAAAAGCGGTACTGGGAACACATCTAGCGCAGTGCCACCTGTCGGCATCACGAAGGCGGAAATGTACGCCCTCTGCCGTTGGAAGTGCATGGAGTATTAAGGGTTGCAGTCCAACAAAGACGAACAGCAGACGTTGGAGAAGAAGTACAAAAGCCTGGAACAGGCACGTGCGGAAAAAAAGCAGCTCACGGCCGAAAAAAAAAAAAGCGAAGAAGGAGGCAGCGTCTCATCCTGAACGCCCATGCAACAATTTACAACTACTGGTCGCCGGGCAGCAGTTCGGAGTGGAAAACGGCTTGTGACTCCCATCAGCACGAAACCCCTCCCGTGTTTTACTCTCTTTACAACTATCCCCCCCATACACAGCATTCCGACGGACTCCGTCGGACTCACACGGAATAGAATACCACAAATAGCGCTAGAATGTGATTCCGTGTAGGGTCAGCCTGGGGTCCGCGTGGCTGATTTCGACTGAAAAATACTCAGGATATCTAGTATTCTTAGTATTTTTAAGTATTTTTACGCATGGGGGGCTGCCCTGGACCTCATCGGGGTCTGTCCGGGCGCAGAAGTAGCCGTCGTGTGCACCGTACCGTGGGCAGAGTCGGCGAGGCACCCGGTGGTGCTTTCTGACGGGAACCACCAGGACGTGTGGGCGAAGTACTACAACGTCACCCCGCCGACGGTATCGTGCAAAACGGTCGCCCCCGGGCAGCCGACGACACAGGTGTGCCTATTCCAGGTACGTGCGGCTTATGTCCACGCCACTACGTGGGAGACGGCGATGAAGGCTGGCCAGTCGGTCAGAATCATGGCGAAGAAGGCGGCGGAAGCCGAAGGTCTGCGCATGGACTGGTCGTCGGTGTTTACGAAGGTGCACCGACGTCAGGGCGTGTGTGAGGTGAGCGTCCGCGTTCCAGTCGAAGACGTGCCGAAGTTGCTTCGGAGCTCCGGGAAGGCCGGCACTTTCTGGAAGGCCATGTCGTTCGTCAACGGAACGGACACGCTGCCGGCGGTGTGGGTGAGCGACTGCGCCCTCGAGGAAGCGCGCCAGATAGCTTCCCGGACACCGAACACTTTCGGTGTGATCGGCGGTGCGAAAACCGGCGTCTTCGGCATACGAACGACCCCGGAGCACGTCGCCGCCACGGAATCGGCGGTCGGGAAGAAGCTGTCGAAGCGCCAGCGTCGGGGTGACAAGTACATCGTCACCACGGCGTGTCCGGCGGAGCACCCGTCCGACCTCCTCGCCGCCTGCGCAGCAGCCGAATGGAATGTGGAGCCGGTCGGTTCGTTCAAACGGCGAGGGGATACTGTGTGCGTGGTCATTGCCGACCAGGGACCTCCGGCACCAGTGCTCTACCGCCTTGATCGGGCGTCAATCTCGATCAGGAAATACGACCGATCCATCGACGCGAGGCAAAAGAAGGGGTTCACCACACAGTGCCAGCGGGTGAAGATTAATCTCCCTCGCGAGTTCCTCGCGAGCCTCCAAGAACGCCCAGAACCCGTTCCTGGACAGAAGCGGAGCCGCGCCAGCGATGAGACGACGACCCAGGACAAGGTGGCGCGGGTCGACACCGCTGACAATATGGCTACCGACTGCCGGCACGCCAACTGGCAGGAGGCATACGAAAACGATAAAGCGTTCCTATGCGAAGTCTGCTGCAAGAGTATGCAAGTAGGACAGGCGAGGCGTCAATGTGCACACGGCCCCTGTGAGGCGGTGGTTTGCCATGCGTGCTGGGCTAAACTGCAAGACGCCCCCCCAACACCGCCCTCGCCTGCGCAGGCGCCCGCCGTCGACCCCGCGGACTCAAAATGGTGAGCCCTCAATTATACCACGCGTCATACGCGTCACACAACCTTACCCTCACTACATCCTCTGGGTCCGGCCCTCGCCTACCACCCTTACGTGTAGTAACGATCAACGTAACCTCGTTGTTAAAGAACGTGCTCCTCCTCTGCGGCATTGTGGCGGACGTCATCTGCTTGCAGGAGACGAAGCTGACGAGCACCGGGCAGAAGAAAATCCGGATGGCCCTGAAGGAGTGTGCTGCTCTCGACGTCTGGCAGCCTTTCTTCGGTTCCTGCTGCGAAGGGCGTAAATGTGGCAACGACGTTCCATCCCAAATAACCGGGGGGAGCGCCGGTGTAGCAATCCTTGTGAGGAAAGGCCTGCCGGCATGCGTGGTTAGCCCGTTCGATGTCGTTGAAGAGCGGGCCTACGAGGCAGCTCGCTTCCTCCACGTACGTGTCGCGACCGGAAGCGGGAAGGGTGCGCTTCACGTGGTTTCGTTGTACGGACATTGCGGCCACTCGGCTCGGATTGAACGTGAGAAGTTGGTCGAGGGGGTTCTCTGGGGCATGCGCCGGCGCCTGGGCGCGGTACCGATTGTAGTTGCAGGTGACCTGAACACAGACCCTCTGAACTCTCCTGCCCTACGCTTCGCACTGCGAAACGGGTGGACTGACTGTGCCGAGCTTCACGCGAAGTCCCTGAGCAGGCCTCCGGAGCACACCTGCTACCACGGGGAGCCGTCACGCATTGACCTTGTGCTTACCAACGAAATCGCCTCTTCCGCTCTTGGAAACGTAGAAACCTTCGAGGCCGGGTTCCCGACACATAAGGCGATTCGAGCTGAGCTTCACCTCACCGCTTTCCAGCAACTTAACGCGGTGTTCCGCTTCCCCCGTGCCATCCCTGGATCCGGTCTGACTGACCGTACCGACACCGCAGCTCTCAAAGCTGTAGTCGCGAAATACCGACTCGCCGACCCGTGCCCCCGCGGACTAGAAGACAGCCAGAGGGTGGATTTTCTCTGGCTGCGTATCTCGCGGGCGGCGGAGGATTATCTGCTCCAGAAGTCCAAGATTGAGGGTAACCTGGCGGCCTACCGCGGGCGAGGAGAGCGGCGGAGGCTGAGCACCCAGCGCGTGTCCGCGAGGCCGTCCCCGGAGGGTGCGGGGGCCGACACCGCACCTCTGAAGAGAGCCAGGTGTCTTCTCGGACGCATGCGGGAATACTCGGCCGCACGAGCCAAATGGGAGGATATGTCCAGCGCCCCGTGCCCGTTGTCGCTCCTGCTCAAAGGGCAGTGGGACAAAATACGGTCGTTTCAAAGCTTCATCCTCCAGCGTACGGACGGGAAGTGTGCTTTGCCACTGATACCGCCATCGGCGAAGGCCGCGCGGGGCCTATCACACACTATCTCGGACGTGTGCCAGAGCCTGGCCCAGACTACGTTAAATTCGAGGTACCTGGAAATCGCAAGGTGTCAGCGCGAGCTCCGTAACCCTCTGGGTAAGGAGTCTTTTGCTTGGGTGAAGAAGGAGGCGCCGCCGACATTCTATTTTACGAACGGTCGCGACGGGCGACTCACGGCGAACTTGGTGGAAGTTGACGCGACGGTAAGGAGGAAGTGGGACCCCGTGCTACGCATGTATGCCGGGAAAAAGGAACCCGAGTTCGCCCCCTTCCTGCGAGAATATGGTGACTTTATTGCGCAACACCCGTGCCAACTGGGCCCCATCACGGCCGACCGCCTACGGTCGATAGCGAGGAAGAAAGGTGTGCAATCGTCATGCGGCGTGGACGGCTGGCGCATGCGAGAAGTTGCGGCCCTGCCGGACACAATCCTGGAAGGGTTTGCTGCAGTACTGAACGAAGTCGAGGAGACGGGCCTATGGCCCGACGGGGTTCTAGACGCGCTAGTCACCCTGATTCCCAAGGGAGAAGGAGATGACCCCCTGAAGCTGCGGCCCATCACCGTCTCCAGTGTCGTTTATCGTCTTTGGGCTAGTGTGCGTCTGCAGGAGGTTCTTGTCTGGCAAGAGCAGTGGATACACGAGTCTCAACATGGCTTCCGGAAAGGCCACTCCTGCGACGACGTCGTCATGGACATCGCGCTGTCGATAGAGGAATCCCTTATTAACGGAACGCCGCTACATGGGATCGCGCTCGACTTTGCGAAATGTTTTGACCGCGTTCCACAAGGTTTGGTACTCGACCTAGTTGAGGCTCTGGGGCTGCATGAGCGTGTGCTGGCGCCGCTGCGCCACGTCTATAAGTACCTCAGACGTCGTTTTAAGTACCCGCTGGGAGTGGGCGATGAATTCAAGGTCACGAACGGCATCCTCCAAGGCTGCCCTATCTCCGTGGTCCTGATCAACGCCCTTCTGTCCGTGCTCTCGAAAGCCCTGGTCAGCCGGGCACGAGTGAGTCCGAAGTCCTTTGCTGATGACTTGTACCTCCTCTCGCGACTCGCGAAGCTGCTCCAGGAAGGAATAGAAGTCACCGCGATATTCGGGAGTCTGACCGGCCTCGCTCTCAACGAAGGCAAGTGTGCCTCCTTCTCGACGTCGGAAAAAGGCCCCCGTCTCGAGGTTGGAGGCAAGGCGGTGAAGTCGGTGAAGACCGTTAAGGTTCTGGGCGTTCCCCTGGGCACAGAAGGGCCTGTGGACAACGGTAGGTCTGACGCGACCGTGGAAGCCGCAGCCAGGCTGGAAGCGTCGCCACTGAAGCCGCGCACCAAGTTCCGCGTCATGCAGACGATCGCGGCATCCGCGCACTACGGCGCGGCCTACTGCGCCAACTCGGCCGGTGGCTTTGCGAACAACTCCGTCCTTCGCACGGCTCTCTCCGCCTGCTTGATTCCTCGCTCAAATCGGGCGAAGAGCCCCCTCGCGACACTTACCCTTGTTGCGAAGGCGCACTTGTGCGATCCGGCATGCGCCTCCGGGTACAGCTCACTCCGCACCGCCGCGAAGCAATACCAGAAGGAGAGGTTTCGGCTGCGAATGGATGCCCTTCTTGTATCCGGGGCTGACGCCTCCTTAAAGGGCCCCGTCGGGCTGATATCCAATCTCCTTCGGGAGATACGTTTCCTGCCGGCGAAGCGGCACAGTTTCGAGTTGCTATCGTTCGAAGGTGCGACCGTGCCTTTTTCCGGGAAGGAGACACTGCACTTCGTCCGTGAGGGCCTGCGTCTTCGAGCGTGGCGCTACCTGACGACACAAAGGCAAGGCTACTCGGGTATCGAGAGGGGGGTGGATGTGCGCCTGCTGAACAGACTGTGGCAGAACCGCGCGACGGAGGACAGGCTCAGCTTTGCAATCCGCAAATGCATCGCAGGAGCGGTGTACTCTCGCGAGTGGTGCAACAGAAAATGGGGAACGGGTGACGGCGTATGCGAGTTCTGCGACGGTGGGACGCCGGGGACCCTGCTGCACTATTTCTGGGAATGCCCGGGACCGGGGGGCAGGTGGGTCAATCTACGTTGCCGACTCGACGTCGCAGGAGTGGCGGCACAGAATATGCCCCTATGCCTGAGCACACGGGGGATTCCCCCCATCGGAACCCCGCCGGTACTCGTGGAGAGGGTCCAGAAGCTGATCGGGACCATCTCCATCGAGATGGCGCAAGCGCAGCGCAATATCGCGACGACGCGCCCCTGGGAGCTTGCCTCCGCCGCGGCAGGGAGATATGACGTTGAGCTGGCAAGGGACAGCCGTGAGCTCCTCACGAAGCAGATCGGGACGCGCTTCGCGGCGACGCTAGTCTACTGGCTAAGGAATCTACGTTGGGTCAACACCCCCCCTCTCCCTACGACCGGCGTGGAACTCGCTTTGGATTTTGAGGCCTACACGCGATCCAAGCTGCCTGGGGAAACGTTTGCCGAAAAAGGGTTGCAGATAGGATATCTAACACGAGCCATCAACGACCTAAGCTTTGCTGACACGGGGGCCTCAGCCTTCCCCGGGAAGTGGCGTCAGGGTGTATGCTCTTTACGCTGCCTGGGTGCGCCGGCAATGCCGGGATTCACACACCGTCCACGTTTTGCAGCTGGACGGAGGACAGAGGCGATGTTAAACGGCATAGTAGCAGTTTGCTCCAAAGACAGCTGGAATGACGCCAAACCCGTGTACCCTCAGGACGTAGCCTTCGCTCAATGGAAGCTGAAGTTTCCCATCAAGGTGTTAGCCGCCGCCGTAGGCCGCGCAGTCGCGAGGAAGAAGAGGGCCCGCAGCGTTACAAGGCGGCGATCCCCCGCGAGACGAGCTCGCCCGCCGGCCAGAGCGCCCGCTGCAGCACCAACTCCGGTGCCGCCACTCACTGTAGCAGAGCCGCAACCTGCAGCGCGCCTCCGGAGCGACTTACGCCCGCCGTAGCAGTGCGAAGAGAAGTGAGGAGACCGGAAACTCCCCGGAGAGATGGTCCCTGCACTCTAACTCGTCTCTCTCTCTCTCTCTCTCTCTCTCTCTCTCTCTCTCTCTCTGAACTTCTTACCTCGGGCTTATTTCGGACCGGCCGCGTTGCTGCCCTCAAACCTCGCACTCGTGTGCTTGCTAACAAGAAAGATAAACGGCAAACCAAGCTAGACCACTAAACTGCACTACTTGTGCCACGAAAGATACAAATCCCGATACCATGCCGCATAAAGAACATGAGTCTGCAAAATAAAACCGCCCGAACAGTACAGTTTTTCGGGAGGGGAGTTGCTGTGTGCTCCTGCGGTCTTTGTGTTTTTCGTACTTGACCAACAGGTTCACCCCCCCGCACGCCAAGTCCGCCCTTCGGTATAAGTTCGTCCAGAACTTCACTCACTTCGTTCACGAAGTTCTTGATCCCTCTCTCTCTCTCTCTCTCTCTCTCTCTCTCTCTCTCTCTCTCTCTCTCTCTCTCTCTCTCTCCTCTCTCTCTCTCTCTCTCTCTTCTCTCTCTCTCTCTCTCTCTCTCTCTCTCTCTCTCTCTCTCTCTCTCTCTCTCTCTCTCTCTCTCTCTCTCTCTATTTTTTTAGTATTCTTTACTTCTACTTCTCCGAGTCTTCTCGGCTAAAGCGACCAGCGACAAGAGAAGAGGAGGCACGAAAATTGAGCCGGAGGAGGGGGCGGTACAATGGGAAGGCCAAAGGGCTCGAAAAACAAACTAAAGTCCAGCAAGTCTGAATAGGCCACCAAGAAGAGAAGGGTGACTATGACCAGGCAGTGGAAGAAGTGGTGACCAGCAGTATTCCTCATTTCTACTTCTTCGAGTCTTCTGGCGAAGGCAACCAAACAAGAGAACAGGAGGCACGAAAACTGAGCCCAAGGAAAGGCGGTACAATGGAAGGAAAAAGGGCACGAAATTCAAAAAAACAAGCTAGAGGCCAACAACAAGAGAAGGGTGACTATGAGCCGGGCAATGGAGAAAGTGCAGACCAGCAGCGAACCGATCAGTGAAGCGCCAATTTCCCGTCTCGGTTGATGTCCCACCAATTTTTGGTCTACGGTAGTGTAGTACCGGTAACGGATAATCATGGTTCGATTCCGGAGAGGGAGCCTGAGAAACGGCTACCACATCTAAGGATGGCAGCAGGTACGCAAATTGCCCAATAGCAACACTGCTGAGGCTGCGAAGAGAAATAGCCTCGACACGTACTTAGTACGTTAGAAGCAGTGGATGATATCTAAACCTGTCAATGAACACAATTGGTGGACAAGTCTAGTGCCAGCACCCCCAATAGCGTATATTAATGCTGCTGCTGTTAAAAAGCTCGTAGTTGGATCCAGAGCTCAGGTTGCAAGGTCGCTCTTTGAGCCTCTCCTGGCAGTCGCCGACGGTGAAGCTGGCGAGGCAGACTCACAGTCTGGCGAGGTTGCCTCGCCGACAACAGCTAGCTGGTGGGTCCATGTCAGAGAAAGGCTATCAACAGGAAGGGCACGTGATACCTGTGGTGAGTATGCACAGAAGCCGATACGGGACCCCTTGCTCAACGACGACAGCTCTTGTCCGTGGGAATAAACTGCTCAACGACCGCTCTAATTCGGTTCCCTCTGGCTCTTCAATGTGTCTCTATTATGTGTAGAAGTAGAAGTAAATATACTTCAAAAATACTGAAACACAGATTATTTTTAACACTCACGCGGACCCCGGGCGGACTCACACGGATTCCGCCTAGGGGTCCGTCTGGGATCCGTGTGAGAGCTCTTGGAGACCAGGAGTATAAAAAATCTGCACGGATTCCGTCGGAATGCATTGTATGCCCACTCTGTAGTTGTATGTTTCTCCTCCTCTAGCCTCCTTAGAAGTAAGCACCCTCGAGTATTTCTTTTGTGCTATATTCCTCACCGAGGCCCAGGGGGCAGCTGTCAGTTGTGAGACTGACAGGTGAGCAGTGCCACCTCCCCCAGCGAGCTTTCGGATCAAGCTGCGTCTGATGCAGCTGTCGCACGGAACTTCCCACGTACACTCCAGCTGCGCGCGCCTTCATTGGCGAAGGTTGATGCTGCGGCCGCCAGGGTGGCAGCTGTGTCAGATCAAGTGGCGAACTCGGGGCTCTGTGATGGCTGAATGCACACCTAAGCAGGGCTGCATCTTCGTGTTGCGCGGCGTTGACTGTGGCTGATCTTCTGAAGGGCTACGCTGGTGATACTTTGATCAACCCCACATGAAGCTGAAAACTACGATTACTACTTCCAAAACCCGGGTTTTAAAGCCGGCTTTTCACTAGCCACCCACTATCCCTGCTGTTGCTGTTGCTATTTTCTGTTGCTGTTGTTGATTTTGTCTGTTGCTGTTGCTGTGACTCGCTGCCGTTGATCTTCGGCTCGTGCCCCTTCCTCCGTCGGGTACTCGGGCCGTCCTTGCGACAGCGCCCTTTGTCCCTGCAGCCTCCCGAGGAGGCTGAGCGCGGCTTCTAGCATCGTCATCGCCGCCTTCACGCTCTGCCTCGCCCTTCCTAGGCGGTCGAGCATCGACGGTGGCCCCACCTGGGCTCCCCGTGTCGACATCGTCATGTTACTCCCGACCACCAAAACCACAAAGTACCCGAAAACCGCTCCGGATCAGGGTTCCCTAGCACCGGTGTACAGGCTAGCGCCGGTGTACCGGGAAATTCGGGCCGGTAAGCCAGTGGTGAGAGCCGGTGGGGAACGCAACGAGGGGGGAAGGACGCATTTATAAAGTAAAAGGCTGAAGAGCGCACCCCTTTGAACCGCGCAATTTCTGGACGGGATAGAAGAACGAACTAACCACCCCCTGGGCTAGCTAGACACAAGTTGTCAACAAGAAGGAAAAGAAAGAAGGAGTCTAGAAGTAAACTTGAAACAGTCCAATGGTGTTATCCGCACCCTTTCATAGTAACCCGGCAAGAACCAGACACGATCCTGGCGATCCCGGCATAAACCTGGCAGGAACCCGGTTCCCGGGGAACCGTAAAACTGATCGCACCATTTATACTTGAATGCTGACACTCGGAAGGGAAAACACTACCCAAGCAACAACGCCGGGTAGCGAAGTCCTGCCAAAAGGAATCAGTCGCCTCGGGCTATGCCTGACACTTGCTGCTCGTCGGTGGGGAGAGAAAGCAGCCAGAATCCTTCGGCCCATGCCGCCCCCCCCCCCGGCAGCGACGAGCGACAAACCAGACTCACGCCGCGATCCTGTCTGCAGACACTCAGGTTCCGCCCTGATGATAGTCCGCCTCACGTGTCCGTGGCCTGAGAACCGAACCCACGGTGCAGACGGGGACCTTTACGGTGTTGAGCACATAGCCACTCCTAGCTCGTTCTTGCAATTCCCCCTTTACACCTTATCGTCCCCTTCTCTTTTCTGATCCGCGTTCTAGCGCGCGAAAAGTTTTAGAAAACCGTAAAATAAAAGTACTTGGGGCAATGGGGGAAAAAATACTCGACGTAGCTGCTTCGACTCCGAATGGAAGGGGGGAAATATGGAGGTAAGGTGTTTTGTTCTTCGCTTACACCACCGTGTGTTGTTTTCTCACTCAGGACTTTTGACCTGTTGTGTTTGTGTGATTTGTCGTGTAGGGGTAGACCCGCATGACCTCACGTCCGTTCAACACGTGGTTCGGTAGTTACAGCACTTGGGATCCCTTCTGTCCTTTGTCGGGCAGCATCGTCGAGCATTTCCTTTCAAGCTGGCGCTTATGTAAAAAATAGTTTGGCGGAGGTGTCGGTGGCGATGAAGTGCGCTGCAAACCTCTCTAATTGGTTCTAGTTATCGTGTGACTTTGAGGCACGCAGCATCCGGTGTTGACAGGTACGCATATATCGTCGAGAGAATGGTTGGCTCTCTTAGTTTGCGGTAGCTCACGATCGCGGGTGTTGGAAATCGCCTGACGTACAATCTGGTAAACCCGAGTGCAAGAAAACAACGTTCTCGAGGTAAGAAGATAGCTTTACTGCCAAGGGCAGCTTACTTTTCTGCATCACAAGTGAGCTACACGGCCAGACGCTGTGTCGACAATATTCGGAAACACCACAGTCGGTGCAGGTTTAGCTAATCTGCTTGCCCAGGTTGATGTGCAGATGTGCTTTCCAATTCCAAAGAGCAGCCTCGCGGACTTAGCCTGTTTTCTCTTCCGATTGTCAAACTTATCGCTCCTTCTTCGCATTTCGTCCTTTAAGGTTTGCGGGCCCGGCAGGTTTTGCGGGCGGGAGCATAGTCTGGCAAAAAATGCTCTCGTAGAGGTAGATTCTTCGCGGATTGCCCCCTTTTCCCCCCTTCAGATGTCAATATGACAGGCTAATTACCACTGGAAACCAGTTCTGTAAGAAAAGTAGCAAGGAGTGTAGAAGAGTAGCTCACGGTGATGCAGAAAAGTAAGTTACCCGGCAGTAAAGTAGCCTCGTGGCAGTAAAGCTATCTTCTTACCTCGAGAACGTTGTTTTCTCTCGTATAAATAGCTTTTCCCCCTTTCCCTTTCGTGAGGAAAATAAGGTGTACTAAAGCCACCTTCTTCTGCCTTATTACCGCCGTTGTCGAAGTACGCGGCGGCTAGCCTTTTTTCAGTGCAAACAACCTTGCGGGCTGCCCTACAATGTAATGTGAAGGCTAAAAAGACGGAGGCACGGCGTATTTTTGGCGGTTGATTCAGATTGTTCAGCCTGACCTGAAACAGAAACAGGGTAGAGAACTAGTGGGAAATTGGCTAAACGAAGTGCCTGCCTTTTTGCCAAAGAACATTTCGGGAGCAGCAGTTATGAGAAACCTAAAAAAAGAAGTGCGAAGACAAGGCGTCCCAGCCTTTCCACCTGCCACCCGACTTTTCTGCAATCTTGTTTCCTACTTTTCCGCACTGTAGACCTAATTCCTCTGACCTTTTACAGGGGGGGGGGGGGGGGGGCAGTGCTGGCAGTGCTGATACTAAGCCTGAGACCCAAAACGAAGTTGCTAACCCTGGGTGGGGGTGGGTACCCCCTACCCCCCCCCTCCTGGTGCAACCCACTGTGGACCTACTGTGGGACCCACCTTAGCTAAATTCTCTAAGGTGAAATGGTGGAAAAAGTGGGTCAAAAAACTTTTTTTTCGAGTGCTTTTTTGGGAGGATTTGGGCCAAAAAAAAAATTTTTTTTTTCTTGGTCGCTGCTGAGGAAACCACCTTAGAGCGGTCACCACCCTGCTGCACACAGGCCCTGCAGGAGGGGGGGGGGGTGTTTGGGGGGGGTACCCACCCACCCCTCGTTGCCGTCCGGCTGACAACGATGCCGAGTTTAGGGGCCTTAGCATCAGCACTGGGGGGGGGCTAAACACAACGAGCGCCCGTTGTATTCAAAGCGTCAAGCTCAATATGCAGGCTCGCGGTAGAACGCGGTCTTCGAATACAACTGTCTTGGAATACAATTGTGTTTCCGTGCTAATCAACCGTGGGTTTCCGTGCCCCCGTTCAAAGGGAGCAGATTTCGAGCAGCATTTCATACTTCGCAGTCGGTCTGACTCAGACCGACTCGGACCGGTACTTCTTTCCGAGTCAGAAAAAAGTCAGACGGCCGTCTGACTCGGATCCCGGTCGCCGTCCAGGCCGGCTTTGTCGCCGCAACTTGGCCCGCAAGAAGTGAGTCGAACAGGCCGGAGCCGGCGCCCAGACCCCGCCGCCGCAAGCGGCGAGGCCGACGACGGCCCACCATGCAGCTGCCGGCCAGGCCGCTGCCAGGCGGACCTCCCCTCCGCGAGCGGCGCTGTCGGACAGGCCGTCACTGGATCCGGATTGTGAGCAGCGGCGTTTCAGCCACAGGGTCGACTCGAGCGTGAACCCCACCCTGGAACCCTTTCACAAAGTTTCAGGACTCCAAGTCCGAATCGTTCGGAATCGGACAAGCCCGAATCGGAAGTGGACTCGTCGGGACCTCCCCCCACGAAGTCTGACGACGAGTGGCGGAGGGCCGGGCGGACCGCGGTCCGACCGGCTGGACAGAGATGAACCGGACCCCGGGGTGTGCGGATCGGGTGCGTCGCAACCGGACCAGTTCCTGGTCCGGTTGCGAAGTGGAAGCAGCCGGCCGAGGCGCCGCGGAAACAGGAACCCAGCCGGACGCCCTGGGATGCTCGGGGGCCCCACAACCAAGGGTAGGCCGGCATCGCGCTCGCCGGTCGACACGCCGGCAACCGTTTGCCGCAGACAACCAGGCACCTCCGAGGACCCATGGGAGTCTCCCATCCAGGTCACCTGGGCCAGGCTGGGTTCGTGCCGACGGAGGAGCTTTCCATCGGAGGACGCCGGAGAGGTTTGGACGAACTTCCTCCGGCCCAGGCCCTCGGCAAACGAGAATAGTGCAGAACTCCAGTGGAACAGCACTACCAAGACAGTAGTATTCAACGGAACAAGGAGGAAAAACTACGGGGGAAAAACAGTAGTTGTATTTAGCGGCGGTAGGTGTATTCCAAAAAAGTTGTATTTAGCCCCCACGCAGCATCCGGTGATGCAGGTACGCAAATAGCGTCGAGATAATGGTTGGCCAACGAGTTTGCGCTAGCTCACGATCGCGGGAGTTGGAAATCGCCTGACGTACTCTTGAGCAGGATTCGATTCCCCTCCCCCCTCTGTGCTCTGCCTAAACATTAAACTAAGATTTTCCCCCCTTTCCCCCCTTTCGTTAGGAAACACAAAGAAGACATCTAAATGGTTGTTACCTGGTCGGGGTTTCGCTCACGACCGTTTCCCGAACAATCCTTCAATCAACCCGCGATAAAAAACCTGGCCTCGTGGTGCAAGTACCACGCGCTCTTCCTCCGAATAAACATTTTTACTGCCGGGCAATTTACTTTTCTGCATTACACTCCATGCTACTTTCCATACACTCCAAGCTACTTTTCTTACACTCCAAGCAGAGTTGGTTTCCAGTGGTAATTTGCCTGTCACATATATACTGCCATCTGAGGGGGAAAAAGCGGGCAATCCGCGAAGAATCAACCTCCCGCCTGCAAACCTGCCGGGCCCGCAAACCTGGGACGAAATGCGAAAGGAGTGATAAGATTGGCAATAGGCAGAGAAAACAGGCTGAGTCCACGAGGTTGCTGCTCGGAATTGGAAAACACCTCTGCAACATCAATTAGATGCGCCAAAGCCATGAGTCAAACCTGCACCTACTGTGATGTTGTACATAACAGAAGCATTCCAAATGATGTCGACACAGCGTTGGCTGGCCGTGAGCTCACTCGTGAGGGGTGTGCCCCCCTGGCAGTAAAGCTATCATCTTACCTCGAGAACGTTGTTTTCTCTCGGCCAATAAACCTTTCCCCCCTTTCGTGAGGAAAAGAAGGTAACAGCCACTTTCTTCTGCCATAATACCGTCGTTGGCGAAGTACGCGGCGGCCAATCCTTTTTTCAATGCAAACAATCTTGCGGGTTGCCCTACAATGTAATGTGAAGGCTAAAAAGACGGAGGCACGGCGTATTTTTGGCGGTTGATTCAGATTGATCAGCCTGACCTGAAACAGAAACAGGGTAAAGAACTAGTGGGAAATCGGCTAAACGAAGTGCCTGCCTTTTTGCCAAAGAACATTTCGGGAGCAGCAGTTATGAGAAATCTAAAAGAAGAAGTGCGAAGACAAGGCGTCCCAGCCTTTTCCACCTGCCGCCCGACTTTTCTGCACTCTTGTTTCCTACTTTTCCGCACCGTACACCTACTTCCGCTGACCTTTTAAGTCATCGTTTCTGCCTCGGTACTTCTCGATTGAACATCTTTCTTCAATTTTGGGTTGAATTCACTCGAAAGGTCAGTTTTCTGCATTCGTAGTTTTCGTGCCACTCGTTACCTACGTCTGATGTGTCCGTGGCTGAACCGAAAACGTGCAGTTGAGCACGTATCCATCCCAAGCACGTTTCTACAACTCCCTATAAGGTCTCCTGGGTGGGGAGAGGCCCTGGGACTGCGAAGGCGAGACTACCTGTGAGTTCCTCTTCCCCTTTGGCTCTCTCTCGACAAAGACCCCGCCCTCAATTTACTCAAAAACAAAACAAACGAACGAAACGAGCACTCCCCCACCTAAAGGAGCGTGTGTGAGGCATTTCACCTATTTTTGTCTTCTGGACAAAAGAAGCCGTGTGAATTGCAAAGTCTTCAGGTGGCTGGTCTGGTTTTAAGAACCGACCGCTCACTAAAAAAAACAGTCAAAAAAAGAAACCCATTTAACAACCCTAACCCCCCGGAATTTCAAGCGAACTTTAACTCTAAAAAAGGCAACTCCAAACAACTTCTGCCGGTAGAGTAAACCTGCCTAAAGAAATCAACTGCCTTCGGGTGGGCTAGTCTGACACTTGCTGTCGTCGGGAAAAAAAAGGAAAGAAAAGGAAAAAGGCCGCTCCGGGTCCAGGAACGTGACGGTCAACAATCAAAAATAATGCCGTGCCCCGCGGAGCTCGCGGAGGCCATCCGGCTACGGCTCGGGCTGCCCATCGCCCCCTTGTCGAGCATCTGTCGCCTCTGCGTGACAGGCTCGGCAGACATCAACGGAGTGCACGCGCGAAGTTGCTGTTCCGGCGGACCCCGGACACGAATGCACAATGCACTCCTCGACGGCATCGCTGACTTCGCCCGCCGCGGGCTGCTGGCCCCGGCGGTCGAGCGCCCTGTGTTCTCGAACACGGAGCGGAAGCGCCCGGACATCCGCTATGTCGGCACCACCGTTGTGCTTGATGTCGCCGCCACCTTCCCCTTGCAGCCATCGAGTTCCCAATACGTCAAAAGGACAGCGGAGAAGCCAGGGGCGGCGGCGACAGTCGACGAAACAGCAGTCAAAGAAGGGAAGTACCGCGGCACCATCGACAACGAGCCCAACCCTCGGGAACGGCTCGCTGTCCCGCTATTCGTGGACACCTTCAGAGCGTGCCCTAGAGCACTCACGAAGTTGCTGTCTGCAAAAGCGCCCTCCGTGAAGACCGGACGGCTTCGGCCGCCTGCCAGGGCTTGTTCCACCAATTGAGCTTTCATGAAGCTCAAGCGGCGGCAAAAAATAGTCATTGCATCTGGCGGGGCGACCGGACGAAGCGGTCCACCCTGATGCAGGGGGTAGTGTCACTGCATCGCGGGTTTTTTTACCTGGTCGGACCTGCTCACTAGCAAGCCAGCCCAGGTCGCAGTGAGGTTGGCGTTCACTGTGTGCTGAAGAAGCATTTTTTTGGACACCCGCTCCGGAGAAACACCCCGGACACCGGCAGTCCCGCTGTACCAACCAGCCATTGTAACCGCTATGGGCGCTCTGACTTTTTTTGTGTCTAAATGTGCGTACGCAAGTGAAAAATATGCAAGCAGGTGTTTATACAAAAAAAAAACGGATCTCGCGCTTCCTTTGTTTGTGCGCACTTCCTTCAAACCTGTGTGAGGATAGTACGCTGCCGTCGATCTGTTTCTGTTCTTGACAAATTGCACTGCCACCTGAATCCAGCTTTACGTAAAAAACGATCAGGCACTGCGTTCAACGAAAACAACTCTCTCTTCCCGTCATCATCATCATTAGTTTTGTATCAGCCGCGGTTGTGCGAGTGACGAGCTCTTATTTTCTGACCGTATTTGCCTGTATGGGCCCATATTTTCCCCGTATTCTCATTATTTTCATTTGAGAAATCGTCAGAAATATTCAAATATGGGCTCCGCCCCTACAGGCATACATCTATGATTGGTGGTTTTCTCTGCTTCATGAAGGCGTCGCATCTGTCGTGGTTGACTCTGAGACTGCAATGTGGCGGGACGGCGGTTTCCGAGCACAGACCCGGTGTTCAGCATTTTAGCAGGGCAGTCCACGTTGTCGACACAGATTACAGATCTTTTGAATCGTGTTGTTCTTCCGTTTTAGAGTGTTGTCACAGTTTCACTGAGGGAGTTGGTGCACCACGAAAGTCGATTAGAGAACTCTACACAGCCTTCAGGTGTGGTTGATTCAAAGAAACAGTCAAGTTTGTTCTTTTGCGTGCGTGCGGGGGGCGGGGACCACAAGAGAGAGTCAGAGCGCCCCAAGCCGAAAATGCAAGTACAGTGCCCCGCGCTCCAAAAAAAAAAAAAAAAAAAAAAATCACCAATCTGTACGTCCCACGGGATCGTCGGAAACACAAAAAAGCAAATCAAGAGTCGAAGATTAGCGTCGAAACTTCCTGGCTTTTCACGCCGCAGCAGAACGACCACACCCTACCCAAACCCAAGCACCCTCTAAACGCGTTAGGGGACTTCACAAGGTTTCACAACGGAGTGACACAACACCCGAAACGAGTCGCACTCTTTTACTTTTCTCAACCCCCCGCCATACCCAAGCCTCTACGGTCAACCGGAGACTTTAAAATACCGACCTTCTAATCCACAAATAACGCTACAAACAAGCGAAGGTCGAAAGACACCAATCTGTACGTACTAACGCCGGAAACACAACAACCCGCTAACGAGGGCGAAACGGCTAACACGACAAGAGGGAGCGCTCTCAGGGCGCTAGAGACCGTCCCAGGGGCGCTTTAGGGCGCTTTAGGGATGGTTTCAGTGGCTCCTGTTGATGCTGCATTTACTCATGCTCGCGTATCGAAGCTGGCAGCCGCTGTAACGGCTTTATTACGTGGGCGGCCCTGAGTCATCACCCCTCAGGTGACACCACTGAACTACGTTTTTAAGCACAACACTCTTAGGTGCTTGTCCTCTGCCCCAGTGTCGGTCGGGATGTACAGTACAGGGTCAAACGCAGTGACCAAGTCGCGGCAAGTAGTCACCTAGTCTGTTCTTCCGTCTCTCAGAACAAAAAATACTCGACGTAGCTGCTTTGACTCCGAATGGAAGGGAGGAAATATAGAGGCAGAGGGGAAAATACAATACGAACACATTCTGATTTGTTCCCGTTTTCACAGTTCTTCGCTTACACCACCGTGTGTTGCTTTCTCACTCAGGACTTTGACCTGTTGTGTTTGTGTGTCTTGTCGTGTGGGGGTAGATCCGCATGACCTCACGTCCGTTCAACACGTGGTTCGGTAGTTACAGCACTTTGGATCCCTTCTGTTCTTTGTCTGGCAGCTTTTGTCGAGCATTTCCTTCCAAGCTGGCGCTTGTGTAAAACAAGCTACTTAACTAGCTAGCACTCTCTCTCGCTTCTCATTCCTGCATGCAACACACACACACTCTCTCTCGCTCACTCCCTCTCGCTTCTCATTCCTGCATAGTAGGCTGCGATAAATCCACAGTGGCTGCACCATATTCTTCTTATGGCTGCTCTGCCTCGTAACAAGCACCGGGCGGCCCTTCCGGGTATTGTTCTCTTTGAGCTTATAGAACTGACCGAAGCCGACGCTCGCAAGGAGTGGATGGCTACCTGACGACGGACATGACGGAGACGTCATCAGTGCAGGATGGTGACTTGCGCTCAGGCGTTCCTCTTTTCTCTTTGGACAAAGTTCCTTATCCGGAGCCGAACTTTTGGAATCAACCTTTGTATGGGAGCACTAGTTTCCGAAAGGGCCTTTGTATGGACAGTAGAGTTTTGCAAAATACCCTTGTATGGACAGAAGATTCTGAATAAGTACCCTTATATGGGTAAATGCCAAACCCCCCCCCTTCACGGTGGACCGAACGAGCACCACGTTCTCACGCTTCGCCTGTCTCGGCGCTGACGCGGGGCCCTCCGGCTCCGCCTTCTTCATCTTCGTCGTTGATTCTTCTCCTCGCCACTGCCGCCCGGTGGTGCCCTTTCCTGCAGCAGTGCCCGCGTCTCCTACTCAGGTCGGCGTGTTTCTTGCAGCTGTCGCACGTCGGCATCTCATGGTCGAGACATCGGTGGTGATGGTTGCGACAGCATTCCGTTGTCGTCTTACATGTGGCGCACTGCGTCATCCGGTGCTCGGCACACATTTTTATGGCTAGGCCATCACCCTCACTGCAAACCCGCAACCTCAGAAAGCTCCATCCCCAACAATTCGAGCTTAGAGAACAGATCTGCCAAATCCATGCACCCCACACTCATCTGGATACCGTTGCACGTGACCGCAACGTGCGTAACCTCCTGCTTTTCCCGGGCCACGAGTACCAATAAGTGCTCGGGACCTGAAGTCCTACTTCTTCCAATTCCCAGTAGGACGGCGGACGCCGGGGAGCCCCACCATGCCTCACGGGCTACGCGATGAGGCCAATTTTCCGCGGCGGCGAGGAGACGATGGGAGTCTTGGAGACGCAGCTGAAGGCGAGCCGGCATGCCTTCACCGGTGAGGCGTGGGGGATGGACCTTTTCCCGACGTACGGAAGAGAAAGGGCGGAGCGTGCAGCGAGATGGACGGCCTTCGACGACGCTACGGAGAAGAAGAAGGGCAAGAAGTCGGCTGTCGTCGGAGGAGACTCGTGGCGTGCCGGAAGGGATTCCCCTACACGAAAAGTGGGGTGAGCGGGTGTGCCCCGAGCATCACAAAGTGAAGTGCGATGTTTGCAAGCGCAGGGGCAAGTCGGTGGCGTGGTGCTGCGAGGCCCTGTGATGATCATCTTGGATCCCCACGCTCTCGTTCTTGATTAATGAAGACATTCTTGTCGAATGCTTTCGCAGAAGTTCGTCTTTCTACGATCTAAGAATTTCACCTCTGACGTAGGAGTACGTACAACCCCGGCAGTCCCTATTGATCCCGCGCAACGAGGCCTTAGGCGAAACTCAAAAGAGAACCGCTAAGAACTTCGTTTCGATTATTCCTTCTCGTAGTGAGTTTTTGTTTTTCGGGTTGAGGGGGCCTTGTAGAGGTCCCGAGGGGGTGGAAAAGGCCTCAAGGCAGGGAAAACGGTCGCCACTAAGAACAACAAAAACCCTGCAGGAACCAGGGGCGACACATTCTTCCAAAAGAAGACTTTAAGCCCCCGGATCCCCAAGCAAACTTACACTCTAAGAAGGATCAACCAACAACTGCAGAAAAGGCTTCCCACTGGTCGACCGGAGACACAAGAGTGCTCGAATTGTAAAAACTCGAAACAGGAGGCCAAGAACACAACAACACCTTACTTACCCATCCCCAATTCTTTCCAGGATCAAACCAGCAACCCACGAGCTGCTCGCAAAGCATCGAGATCTTTCGATTTTGCAAAGCATCGAAATCTTTCGATTGCAAATCACGAAATATTTTGGTTGCAATTGCATCGAGATTGTTCGATTGCAAACAGCGATGCCGTCGGCCTCCAGCTGGGACGTCGCCGTGGTCGCCCTCGGGCTGACATCCCTATGGGCGTCGTGGTGCTGCGGGCTCTCGCTGGCGAAGTCGATCCTCGGGCTCCTGCAGCGGGCGAAGTACGAGAAGACGGTCAACCCGCTGATCCCCATCGCCCTGCAGGGCGTGCTCCTCGCCTTCGGCACGCAGTGCAGCCTCACCCTCCAGAACCTGGGCATCGGCCTCGCGACCCGGGCTGAGCTGCACCCGGCCATGGTGGTGCTGTCCTTCGTGCTCCCCGTCCCGTTTTTCGCGGCCGGCTCGTACCTCCTCCAGCAGGCGCTGGTCGACAGCGTGTCCCTCGAGGGCATCCGCACCAGCATTTCCCCGAAGAAGCAGGGGTACCTCCTGCCCAGCACCTGCTCGTTGTCCGTGGGCGTCCTGCTTTCGGTCGTCCTCAACTTTTTCGGCGTGTCGTACACCGGCTACGACCGGACTCTGTCTGCGCGGTACGCGATCCTCCTCTCCGCCATCACCTTCGTCCTGACCCACGGGAGCGTGGTCACGTTTTGTTTGGTACCCCGGTACGCCACGCAGCTTGCGGCCCTCGTCCAAACGGCGGCTTGCTCGCTGCTGTACTTCGGGCTCGCCGGGGATGGCGGCTACACCCGGACGGAGTATTACCCGGCCGAGTCTGCCAGCGCGTACTGGGCGAACTTCTTCGCGATCAACGCATTCCTCGCGCTCAACTGCTGCGTGCACGCCGGCGCGCTGGTGGTCGCGTCGTTCCTGTACCACCCCGGGCTGCACAACAGCTACGCGGTGGGGCTCCTCTTCGGGTTGACCGTCGCGTCCGGGCTGTCGGTGGGCGTCGAAAGCGCCGGAAAAGTGGTGCCGTCCTTCTTGGCTGTCGGGCTCGCGATGGCGTACTTCACGTCGCTCGCGGGGCTGGGGGAGTGGATACCCCTGGGCATGACCGCGGGCTTCGGGTACGCGACGGCCCTGCAGTTCGAAAGCGGGGGCACAGCGCTGGCTGCCGGCATCGGGCTAGCCGTCGGGTTGACGATGCTCTTGCACGCGTCGCTTGTCCTAACGTTCGAGTTCTACCGCATTGTCGCTGACGTCAAGAACAATGCTTCGGCTCCTCCTGCGAAGAGCGGCGGATCGTAGGGAATGTCTGCCACTGTGCCACTGTGCCTCCGTGCCTGGGTCTGTGCCTCTGTCGACTCGTCAAGTAAGTCTATTCCCGTAGGCATGCTTGAGGGAGTACTCGTGATGATGACAAGGACGTCCGTAATACGCTTCTTACGTCTTTTTGCAGGTATTGATTGGAGCTTCACTCCTGTATCGCCCTCTGCAGCAACACAGCTACGCGGTGGGGCTCCTCTTCGGGGTGACGGTCGCGTCTGGGCTGTCGGTGGGCGTCGAGAGCGCTGGAAAAGTGGTGCCGTCCTTCTTGGCTGTCGGGCTCGCGATGGCGTACTTCACGTCGCTCGCGGGGCTGGGGGAGTGGATACCCCTGGGCATGACCGCGGGCTTCGGGTACGCGACGGCCCTGCAGTTCGAAAGCGGGGGCACAGCGCTGGCTGCCGGCATCGGGCTAGCCGTCGGGTTGACGATGCTCTTGCACGCGTCGCTTGTCCTAACGTTCGAGTTCTACCGCATTGTCGCTGACGTCAAGAACAATGCTTCGGCTCCTCCTGCGAAGAGCGGCGCGTCGTAGGGGAATGCCTGCGCTGTGTGCCTCTGTCGACTCGTCTAGTAAGTCTATCCCGTAAGCATGCCTGAGGAGTACTCGTGCGCTAGATGATGATGTTGACAATGACCGTCATACGTCCGTAATACGCTTCTCACGTCTTTTTAGTACTAACAATCTTGTGGGTTGCCCTTCAACGTATTGTGCAGGCTAAAAAGACGTAGGCAGCGTGTTTTGGTGGTTGATCAGAATTCCTTACCTGAATACACACAGGGTAAATACAAGTGGGAAAACGATCAACCGGCACGCACAAACAAAACGAAGCGCCTGTCTTTTTGCAGGTATTGATTGGAGCATCACTCCTGGATCGCCCTCTGCAGCACAGTGTATCGGCGAAGGGTCCCCGTATTGGGATGTAATGCACTTGAGCGATGTATCCGAGCATTACGGGGGTGGCCGATTCACCTACTGTCTGCGTGTGAAACTTGTTTCTCTCGTCGATGCGTCGACCATCGATGCTACTGTGAACAAATCAGCGTGCCAAAGCAGGCGTCCACCGTGACGGGGTGCGGGCGGATCCCGGGGCGACTTGATTACGAGTTCCCGGAAAAAGCTTCCAACCAAGCTTCTCCACTGGGAACTAAGAGGAGGGGAGTAGGTGTAGGCCCCGTTGCCTTACCTGTGCATCGTCTGTGCCTCAGTTGCTCCACACAAAAACCATAAGCAGCGCCAGAAATTCACGAGAATAAACGGTCATACGGTACCAAGAAGACAGGCAGTCACCTACTGCGGCACCATACTGAGGAGGGCCTACCGTAAGTAAGGTATGCGGATAATGGCCGAAACCACCAATGACCAACAACCAAGGTACCCACCGATTCTCTTACCCACCCGTGTAGCCACCACTCTTACGACTCAGAGCACAAAGGATATCTTCCCATAATGACGAAGGTCGCGCGGAGACTTTAAAACCCCGGAGTTTCAACACTCTTACGACTCAGAGCACAAAGGATATCTTCCCATAATGACGAAGGTCGCGCGGAGACTTTAAAACCCCGGAGTTTCAACACTCTTACGACTCAGAGCACAAAGGATATCTTCCCATAATGACGAAGGTCGCGCGGAGACTTTAAAACCCCGGAGTTTCAACACTCTTACGACTCAGAGCACAAAGGATATCTTCCCATAATGACGAAGGTCGCGCGGAGACTTTAAACCGCCGGACTCTCAAGCGAGTTCTCACTCTGAAAAGTCATCCTGACCAGCTTACCTTCGGGGTCGCTCGATTTCCATCGCACGACCTTGGTGTAACCATCGCTGTTCGCGCACCTCACACAAAACGAAGGATCCGACGAGCGCCACTTCACGAATTTCTTCCTTTCCGTGTTGCGCAGCAAGCTGTCTCAGAGTGCGGCGGGGAGTTGAATTCTTCGACACGTATTGGCAGTGGTGTATTGACCCATTCGATGAAGGTCACCCGGAGACTCTAAAATCCCGGATTCTCAAGCGAACTGTAACGCGAAAAAGAAAGCGACCGACGGGCCTGGGGAGGTTGCCCTTCGCGGTGGGGTGGGAGGGGGGGTGCCATGTCGCAGGCAACGGCGTGTGCGCCGGTTTGGTGATGACCGACGGCGAAGTGGCATGCGGGCGGTGTGTACCTGTCATTCTCGCCGCGCTTTTTGCGGCTGGTTTTCCTGCAGCTTTCTTAGCCGCTGGTTTTCCTGCAGCCTTCTTTGCGGCGGGTTTTCCTGCCGGCTTTCTTTGCGCCACGGTGGCCACCCTTGGTCCTGATGCAGTCCCCGGCTAGGTGGCGCGGCTCTTTTTAAAGGCTTTTGCATCTTTGCACGAGCAGCTCGCTTTTTCGGTTTCTGAAGGGTTTTCTACAGGAATTGCCTTGTGGAGGTGGTTTGCCGTAATTCCAGCCTTAACGAGCATCCGTTCACTTTTTCTGGATTTCCGGAGCGTTTTAGAGCCACCTGGTTGGTGGTTGGTTACCAGTAAAGGGTTTCTGACGACTCCGGTCCTTTATCGAGCGCCTTCCTTTCGCGACAACAACGGGGGAAAAAAACCTCTCCGAAAATGGAGTCTTGAGCGTGCCGTCGACTCATCCCACCACCCTTCCCGACCGTAGCATCCGAGGAAGGTGCAAACATGGAGGGTGCTACAGTAGCCGTGCACGGGTCTTGGGCGCGTGCCTCGTGCAGGGCGGGTGTTTTGCGATCCGCCGCGAAGTTCTCTCCTGGTGCAGTCTGGAGAGACCGGCGTCGAGTTTCTGCTCACAGCCGGTTCCCGGGCGGCAACCATAAGGGAGAGAGAGCGCCAGACACAATCCATCTTTAAAAAGGACCACACACTCATCACACCACGCAGCCTCCCCCTGTCCGTACACCAGAACCAACAAAATAAAGCCACCGACGGGCCTGGGTGGCGGTTGCACCTTTCGCGGTGGGGTGGAGGGGGAGGGGGGTGCCATGTCGCAGGCACAGTACTGGTGCCACACGTGCAAGGGCGTGTGCGCCGGTTCGGTGATGGCCGACGGCGAGGTGGCCTGCGGGCGGTGCGCAGGGTCGTTCGTGGAGAGGCTGGACACGGCCCAGGACAGGTCTGAGGCCGCCACGTTTTCCCCGCCGCCGGCGCCCGTGCAGGCCCCGCCGCAGCGGCCGCCGGTGCACCGCTTCACGTTCACCCCGCGGCACATGACGTTCACGCACCACCACCCGACGCTCGACAACACCATCATGAGCGTCGTCCTCAACGACGCCCTCAACTACCCGCCGCCGCCGCGGGCGGCCATCATGGCCGCCATCGACAGCCTCGACACCTTCTCCGCAGACGACGTTTTCTGCTCCAGGTATTCGCCAGTTCCACTGCCCGACATGGCAATTTCAGACCCCTGACGGCCAAAAAGAGTTCAAGGCCTGACATGACAATTGCAGACCCCTAAGGGTCAGAGTTCGGCAACTTCAGACCCCTGAAAGGCCAAGAAGAGTTCAAGGCCTGGCATGACAATTGCAGACACCTAAGGGTCAGCGTTCAAGGCCCGACATGGCAATTTCAGACCCCTGAAAGGCCAAAAAGAGTTCAAGGCCTGGCATGACAATCGCAGACCCCTAAGGGTCAGACGGCAACTTCAGACCCCTGAAATGCCAAAAAGAGTTCAAGGCCTGGCATGACAATTGCAGACCCCTAAGGGTCAGCGTTCAAGGCCTGACATGGCAATTTCGGACCCCTGAAAGCCAAAAAGAGTTCAAGGCCTGACATGACAATTGCAGACCCCTAAGGGTCAGAGCTCAAGGCCTGACTTGGCAATTTCAGACCCCTGAAGGTCACGGGCCTGACATGGCAATTTCAGACCCCTGAAGACCAAAAGAGTTCAAGACCTGACATGACAATTTTTTGCCGACCCCTGAGGGTCAGAGCTCAAGACCTGACTTGGCAATTTCAGACCTGAAGTCAAGTCAGAGCTCAAGGCCTGACGTGACCCAGGCCAGAGCCCAAGGCCTGACCTGGCAATTCAAGGCCGGCATCGGATTTAGCGCAGAATTAGCGGACTTCTAATTAGTGGAACCCCCAAGAATTCGCGAACAAATAATTAATTGCTCCACTAATTAGAAATCCACTAATTGGACATACTTGGCAGGAGCGTCGTTGGACGGCGCGGGGCAAGGGAAAGTTTTTGTGGGCCCACTTTTGGCAGGGAATCTTCTGATCTGGTTTATCCGGCCATCCGGCCAAAGTGGCTGATTCTTAACAAGAGCGCTGAAACCCCCCCCGCAGTAACGAGTCTGGATGCAGTGTGTGCCTCGAAGACTGGTCCGTCGGGGACGAGTGCATTTGTATGCCGTGCTCTCACACGTTCCACGTTTCGTGCCTAAAGACGTGGCTCGCTACGCGGAACACGTGCCCCACCTGCCGGTATGATCACATCCTTTGTTTGTTCGTGCCGAAAGTTAGCCGCAGCAAGCGGAGCTCGATAACGTTCAGAGAGTAGTGTAGAATTGACAGTGAGTATTTCCTCGACTCAGCGCAGGAAAAGAAAGCAACAGCGATGAGTGAACAGGGCAGAGCCCAGGCCTGAACCGGTGTTCTACGTGTATCCGGAATGTGGCGCAAGCTGCTTGGGGACACGACTGGCGTCGAGTCCCGTATTTCCTCGACGAGCCATGTTGGTTAACTCCTTGCTAGCACGAGTCGCTCAGTTTAGGAATGCTGAGCTAATCGGCAGGTATCCCTCTGCTAAGGCTAAAAATATCACCCGGAGGCCGATAGCGAACAAGTACATCGATGGAAAGATGCAAAGAACTTGAAAAGAGGGTTAAAAGTCCCTGAAACCGATGAGTGGTAAGAGTTAAGAAATGCTACTCACATGGTGGTATGTGGTGATACCACCAGCATACCCGAAATTACGCGGAACAATCCAAGAAGCTATGCGCAACTACGCGGAACAACCGTGGAGTGGTCAGTTGGGATGTCGAATGTTGCCCCTGTCATCGCAATGTTCATGTACTTTATTGGTGGCTTGCCGTGGCTACCCTTGAAGGGAAGCGGCTCCGGCTTCTGCCCGGAAACACCTCGGGTGAAAAGAAAAGGAAGTGGTGGGATATCAGATCAGAGAACGAGTATAAGTATCAGCTAAGAGAAGCCTGAAGGGGGGTTCCATCCCCGCTCTCATTCGAGTATGGATGACGTCGACGCACTGATCGCCAGGGCATCCGCCTTGGCTGGGAAGTGCCATGACAAAAAGACGAGGCAGCAACTGCTGAAAATCTTAGACGTCATTCTGTCCTTGGTCGAGACTGGGATGGCCGGATCGTCGCCCGCACCGCTTGGCGCCCAGAAACCCGCGCCCCCTTCGACGCATGGCTCCGGGGCACAAGAGGCTCGACCTCCGGTATCCGAGAAGCGTTCGGTGTCCGATAAGCGACCGGTATCCGAGAAGCGACCGGACCCCTCCACCGAAGATTCATGGGCGGAAAGAATGCGCCGCTCTACGCAACCGCAGGTGCCTAGCACATGGTCGGAGAGGACACGCCGCACCCGTCCGAAGGCCTCTTCATTGACTGGCAAGTGGCGAAGGTCGGGTCAACCGACGAGTTGAGGAATGGAAAGGGCGGCGTACTCGTGGCTGCAAGTATCGAAGATGCGGAATCCGCATGGGGTGCGGCCCTCGACACCGTCGGGGTTTACCCCGAAGCGAAAGTTGCCGTCGTCTGCA
This sequence comes from Diplonema papillatum, assembly GCA_030068145.1. Classification (NCBI taxonomy): domain Eukaryota; phylum Euglenozoa; class Diplonemea; order Diplonemida; family Diplonemidae; genus Diplonema; species Diplonema papillatum. Next base: position 86,205 of record JAPJBO010000466.1, on the reverse strand, counting down.
GCGTTCCGTGGGACGATTCAGTGAGGCACCTCGTCACCTTGTCTGACGGCGGTCATCAGGACGTATGGTCGCGGTTCCAAAACCTGGCCCTGCCCACGCAGGAAAAGCTGCCTTCCCCTGAGCAGTCTCGACCTTCGCGACTTCAACCCCCTGACCTGCCGAGGCAAAAAGCCGGCGTCGGGCAAGGGTTTCTGTCGCGTTGGGAAACGACTGTCGCAGAAGGAGGGGCGAGCTGGGTGGTGCCCGGGAGAATTGGTCGGTGCGCTTCCCGGGTCTTCCTGCTTTCCGCCATCGTCAGCAGGCGACGAGAGCAGAGCAGTCGTCATGCTCCCGCCAGGTCCTTCAAGTTCGGAGTCGGCTGGGGGGGACCAGCCCCCAGGCGACCGTTCCAAGCCGGTCCTCAGCAGCGACCGGTCCTTCCTTCATTTCCCGCAAGAGGAGGGGCGTGCATCGTCTCCCCGGGCTCGCACGGGTTCCACATGCGCCACTCCCGCGTGGCCCCGTCCGCCGCTTCCTCAGCAGCCGCCCAGTCAGGATCCATCACCCGTCGACGCTTCAGCGCGGCCCGGCGCGTGCGGCTATCCTTGCGGATCGGCATTAATACTTGGGGAGAATGGAAATAAAATGAAAGCGAGAATGTGGGGTAAGCCCTGATTATTAGATTCACGGTTAAACGAAGCTAGCGCACAAGGTTTGCCTGATCTCGCACCTACTTTCCGATACCAAATAGATGCTCTATTCAAACTCTCTCTCTCTCTCTCTCTCTTTTTTTGTATACGCACCTGCTTTGTAGGAAATGCTTGAGGAGACTGCCGGTTGCGATAGATCAAAGGAGGTAAATGTGCTGTAGCCCACACGAAACACAGGTAAATCTGGGTTTAGTGACGGGCGAAAGCGTTCAACAAAAAGACCCTGTATTGTTTTCTCCCCCTCTAGCCTCCTTCGAAATGAGCACAAGGCAGTCCCTCGAGTATTTCCGATTCCTTGGAAACCGGCAAAAGTGGGTCGTAGTAGTAAGCGCTCACGCCCGGCACTAAACCCAGATTTACCTCGGTTTCGTGTGGGCTGCAGAACATGTTCTCCTTTGGCAACTGGCGGCTTCCTCGAGTTTTTCCAACGAAGCAGGTCAGTGGCTTACTATGGGTCTGGTGCTCGGACCAAGTCCGAGCAACCAAAAAAAAAAGCACAGAATGATGCCCCGACTGATGGGCCCAGTAGTAGTGCTACAGTACAGCAGTCACACTAGCAGTACACAGCACCGGGTACTGCACCTTTGGATCATCGTTGAAGCAACGTACAGCCTCAATTTTGGAACCTGCGACTGGCCAAGCGGCACCAGAGAGCAGCAGATGCGGAAAGGGCGCTCCTTAAGAGTATCAGCTGACGGTGCAGCACATGGATCGGAGGAGAAATCTTCTTTTCTTCCGGCGCTGCATTGGCTGTTCGCATTGCAAGAAGCTGCCTGACGCCGTTCGTGCCAGCAATTTCTTGTACAGAAGCATGCAGAACCCTCAGTCTGGGTTGTTTCGTTACACCCATTCCGAGAATCAAACCCGACGAGCCACACGGCGACCTGCATCCTGCGACCACACACAGTCGCCCGCACAACCCACATCAACGCAACCTATGCCGACACAACACACACCAGAGCCTCAGGGCGCAACCCAAGAGTCCACACAGGTTGATGCTGTTTCCGTGGTACGTAGGTCGTTCAGGTCGGAGCGGGGTGCTGAAGAAGAAGAGGAAATGACGCAACGAGCGCGGAGAAACAGAACATTTCTTCATGTGCTCCGAGATGCTCACCCGGGCCAATGTCGAGGTTCCAACCGATTGGTACCTAACCATCGGTAGGGGGAAAGAGCACTTGCGGTGCAGGCGGTCGATCTGCAGGCATGCTCTGTGCACGAACGACACGGATTTGCACAGGCACTACCGCCACTATGAAGACCTGAGAGCAAAATGGTAGCGAGGTTTCCGTTGACCGCGCTGCCCTGAACCCAAGTCCTGGACGTGGTTTCAGGTAGCGACTTGGCAAATGATCATGATTGGACCAGAATTGGACCAGAATTGGACCAGAATTGGACCAGAATTGGACCAATATTGTGGGGGCCCCAGGGCGGGATATTGTCCGTCGCCAATTCAAGAACGTCGTCCCTTTACACCCGGAGACTCACCGGATTCTCAAGTGAACTTTAACTCTAAAAAATGCTGAACAAGCACGGGGAGGAGGGGAGCGCCGAAAAAGTACCGGCGGGTCATATCGGGTGGTAAGTGCGAACCTAATCTCACGCAGGCATCAACTCCCGACAAATGACATCGAGCACGATCTGGTCGTTCAAGCAGAGCAAGACCGACTGGCATCCGAACGGAGGCGGCGAGACGCCCAGCGAAATGCCGCTGGCCCCTCCGCGAGCGCCGATCCGTGAGGCTGGAAGGCAAGACCCGACCGGCAATCGAACGAAGATCGAGCGTACAGCTTTGCCCCTCTTCGAACTCAGATCGATGCATCGGCAGCGGACCTGACAACCGAACGAAGATCGAGCGTACAGTCTTCGAACTCAGATCGATGCATCGGCAGCGGACCTGACAACCGAACGAAGATCGAGCGTACAGCTTTGCTCCTCTTCGAACTCAGATCGATGCATCGGCAGCGGACCTGACAACCGGACGACGATCGAGCGTACAGTCTTCGAACTCAGATCGATGCATCGGCAGCGGACCTGACAACCGAACGAAGATCGAGCGTACAGCTTTGCCCCTCTTCGAACACAGATCGATGGTGCAGCAGCGTAGCATGTTCACCGGGAGCGAGGAAGCAAGGGGAGGCGTCCGACAGCTACCCAGCGGACGGGATCAAGGACATGAGGAAGCCGCCCGTCTACACCGGGAAGGCCGTCAAGGCGCCCCTGGCCCCTTCCCGCAAGAGGATCCACAAGGCGGACGTGTGGCTGCAGCGGCAAACGGCAGGCCAACAGCGAGCTGCGGTTTCTCTTTCGTGACACGTGGTCTTGAGAGAGAGTCTAGGTGCTATGCGTACCTGCGAGGTGTGTATACACAACCACGAGGACGCAGTAGCAGCATGCGGTGTTAGTAGCAGCACACCACATACGCAGTAGCATGCTATGCATCTACATGCAAGCCTACCCCTTGTGGTACCTGCATTTCAAGTTCACACTGCTATGCATGAAGTGCATGCTAATCCATGTGGTTCATGTACTCAAAGAAGCCATCGCTCATGGCACTTGCACTTTAAAGAGCTCAATGCCATGCATCTACATACGTAGGTATACCTACGTAGTACCCTGTAGTACCATGTGGTACTACGTGTGGTGCATCGGAAGGAGGAAATGGCATTCCAACGCATGCGCTTAGTTGTACCACGTGGTACTACGTGTGGTGCATCGGAAGAGGAGCTGGCATTCCAACGCATGCGCTTAGCTTTCAGCCAGCACACAGCCGTGGCTCTAAAGAGCAAGGTCGACAGGCGGCAGAGCGCAGGTGTCGCGCTATACACCTGGGGTCTACTTAGAAGTCCTCGAAAAGTGTAGCTCCGCTCTTTCACTTAGACTCCACTAGAATGACGCCTTTGTCGGGTTCTGCGCGTCTAGGTCCATAACACGCGACCAGGCGCGCGGGCAGCCTAGTAATGACTGGGGTGTTTGGGCTTCGAAATTCGCAGTGTCCAATCATTGCCTGTCAGTGCGTGACTTCTGTAAAGGTTGCTGGTGTACCCCAAAATGATATGTTAAGATGCCAAAAAAACCCCCCACCCACATCTTCCTCCAGACTCACACCGCAGTCCTGTCTGCAGCACACTCAGGTTCCGCGCTGATGATGGTCCGCCTTATGTGTCCGTGGCTTAAAGGACCGAAACACGGCACAGACGGTGTTGAGCACATACCCATCCAAGCACGTTCTTGCAATCCTCCCACATCTTCCTCGAAGAAGACTTGATGCTAGCATCAACCATGCATGAGAGGCAGTGCTCTGCCTTAACATTAAACTAGGATTTGCTCCCCTTTGCACCTAAACGTTTTTTGACGCCATCCCGTACTGAATGCCGGCCCCGAAACCCTGTCTGTGCGGCCCAAAACGGGCCCTAAACGGGGGTTGACGGGTTAAGTGGGGGTAAAGGGGCCTCAGAAGGCCCACAAGTGGGCCCACATGGGGGTTTCGGGGCCGGTAAGGGGCCAGTAAGGGGCCAGTAAGGGGTGACGTCGAAAAGCATTTTAATAGTGCAAAGAGGAGGGGGGTGGTTTTGGCATCGTCTCGTATTATGAATCTTCAAAAGATGTGCAGACCGAAACTGAAGGGAAGCTGCGATGTTGAGTCCCGCAAGCAGCGAGCCTTTCATCGGGTTCAGGATTGCACAAGCACAATATGGGGTAAATTGGCTCTTTTCTCCAACATCGGAAGGATCGGGCTTTGACGGGGCAACTATATTCCATTTTCGCGCCCACAACATGCGTACCATTTCCGCAGGGTTAAGTAGACCCCATTACTTCCCACCTCGCCAGAAAAAGAGAGGGTAAGAGACCAGCAAACGCACGTCAAAGGGTGGGTCTCCACCATCACTTGGGCTCGGCTAATTTTGGAACGCCTCCCCACCACATGCATGTGTTCTCTTAGTCACCGCTACCGCGCTGACCTTGGGAGAGGGAGAGAGTGTGAGAGTGAGAGTGAGAGGGTAAGAAACTTTATAAACGAAGTGAGAAATCGTTCTGGACGAAAGTACCGAAGGGCGGACTTGTCGTACGGGGGTGTTGGCCTTTTGGTGAAGTACGAACCTACGAACCGTACAAAGACCACGGAGGCAACCAGCAAGCCCCCTCCCACATCGGGTTCTGTATCTTCTTCAGAACACGGGTGGTGCAGTCCCGGAATCTAGCTTGGTTCGCCGGTTCACCTTCATCAACAAGCGCAGCAAACTTGTGGGCAGCAACGCGGCCGAGTCCAATTATGCCCGAGGATATAAGGTACAGAAAGAGAGAGAGAAGAGAAAGAGATACATCGTATCTCGTCGTTGTTTCGTCCGCCGCCCTCGCAAGGCTCTAGTTCCCCCCGTTTCCGTTCTCGCGCATCCGCCCCACCACGCAGCAGAGTTGTTCACCGATAATGCAAAGAGGGGTTGAGACACAACCCAGTGGAAGACTTCTCGGACACCTTCCTGGCTTGGCTTTTAGGATGCTGACTGCTGCCAAACCTCCGGACACGTGCTCGCTCGGCTTAGCCTAGCAAGACCCTAGAACGGCCGAAACAGATGCTAAACCCCTGAAGGACCCTGGCAGGACTCTAGCAGCCCCCGCCTAATTTAAGTAAAAAGACCAAAACGACTGCAACGTGCCTTAAATTCGCCGGCTCTAACTTAAACCACGTGTCTGCAGGCAGAGGGTGTGTGTCGGCCGAAACAGACGCTAAACCCCTGAAGGACCCTGGCAGGACTCTAGCAGCCCCCGCCTAATTTAAGTAAAAAGACCATAACGACCGCAACGTGCCTTAAGTTGGCCGGCTCTAACTTAAACCACGTGTCTGCAGGCAGAGGGTGTGAGTGTGTGGGCGGGGTTTAGGCAGCGATGCCCCGCCACGGAGAGAACCGGAGCAGCGGCCGGCGCAACCGGCACGACGTGATCCGCTTCGTGGCGTGGCTGACCGCGTCCGCCTGCCTCCCGCTGGCTTGGCACCAGTACCAGGAAATCGAGAGGCAGATCGCCGCGGTCACCACGTGGCAGAATGCGGACACGTGCTCGCTCGGTTTAGCCTAGCAATACCCCAAGAGGTCCCCAAGAAGACCCCAGAACGACCCTAAAACAGGACTCTAGCAGCCCCAGAACACCCTAAATTGAAGCAAAAAGACCATAACGTGCCTTATATTGGCCGGCTCCAACTTAAACCATACGTCTGCAGGCAGAGGGTGTGTGTGTGTTGTAGACCTGTTTTTACGTGGTGCCTTCCTGTGCGAGAGGCGTCCACGTGTCCTTCCGTTTCAAGTCACCGCTGATGCTCCCGCAGGTTGCGAGTAGGGGTCCGTATTCAACTGAGGGTGATGCCTTGTACAGCACCTCGCGATCTCTTCGTTGTCAGCTTCGCACTCGCCGCAGCGCCCGTGTCTGTGGGCCGAGCAGTATTGCATCCGCGGCCTTAAGCCGTCTCCTTCAAGGTGATGTTGTTTGTACCGGCAACACGTCTCGCGCTTCTTCGCACATTCCTTGCACCGGGGCTTCCTGTGTAGCGTGCATATCTCGCCGGGGCGTGATGTGTTCACGGCATCCTCCGGGGCCTTCTTCGGTTGCGACCCTCTGCACGCATCTGCACTTGAAACCTTGTTCACCATCTCCACCCTCGCCTTCCAGTCGGCCTTTCCTTGCGCCCATCCTGCGGGGTAGGCCCCCTCCGGGACAAAGGTTGCCGCCCATTCCAGGTGTCGGGGGAATAAGGCGGTCTCCGACTGTCCCGGCCTTAGCATTCTTACGTGCTCCTGGATGCCGAGGATGACCGCTTCGGTTGCCTCCGAGAGTTGCACGCGCCGCGAAGCACCCCTCACTACTGTTCCCCCGACGGAGGTCAAGACCGTCGCACATTCGTGGCCGTGGAACCACGGCCGTCCTGTCACCTTCTTGTAGGCGTAGGGTGTGTGTGTGTGTGTGGGCGGGGTTTAGGCAGCGATGCCCCGCCACGGAGAGAACCGGAGCAGCGGCCGGCGCAACCGCACGACGTGATCCGCGTCGTGCGTGGCTGACCGCGTTCACCCGCCTCCCGCTGGCTTGGCACCAGTACCAGGAAGTCGAGAGGCAGATCGCCGCGGTCACCACGTGGCAGAATGCGGAAACGTGCTCGCTCGGTTTAGCCTAGCAATACCCCAAGAGGTCCCCAAGAAGACCCCAGAACGACCTAAACAGACTTTAAACCCCTAGAACGACCCTAAAACAGGACTCTAGCAGCCCCAGAATACCCTAAATTGAAGCAAAAAGACCATAACGTGCCTTAAATTGGCCGGCTCCAACTTAAACCATACGTCTGCAGGCAGAGGGTGTGTGTGTGTGTGGGCGGGGTTTAGGCAGCGATGCCCCGCCACGGAGAGAACCGGAGCAGCGGCCGGCGCAACCGGCACGACGTGATCCGCGTCGTGCGTGGCTGACCGCGTTCACCCGCCTCCCGCTGGCTTGGCACCAGTACCAGGAAGTCGAGAGGCAGATCGCCGCGGTCACCACGTGGCAGAATGCGGAAACGTGCTCGCTCGGTTTAGCCTAGCAATACCCCAAGAGGTCCCCAAGAAGACCCCAGAACGACCTAAACAGACTTTAAACCCCTAGAACGACCCTAAAACAGGACTCTAGCAGCCCCAGAATACCCTAAATTGAAGCAAAAAGACCATAACGTGCCTTAAATTGGCCGGCTCCAACTTAAACCATACGTCTGCAGGCAGAGGGTGTGTGTGTGTGTGGGCGGGGTTTAGGCAGCGATGCCCCGCCACGGAGAGAACCGGAGCAGCGGCCGGCGCAACCGGCACGACGTGATCCGCTTCGTGGCGTGGCTGACCGCGTCCGCCTGCCTCCCGCTGGCTTGGCACCAGTACCAGGAAGTCGAGAGGCAGATCGCAGCGGTCACCACGTGGCAGAAGGCGGCCACGTGCTCGGTCAACCGGGTCTCCATCATCGAGCCGTCCGCCCAGCCCCGGCCCATGTTCGGCCGAGCCAGCCCAAAAATGGACGTGCTGTACACGTACAGCACGGAAGAGGGATACATCGGCCAATCAGACCGCATGTACTACTACGGCCTCACCCACCCCGGAATCACCCAAACCGCCGCGGATAGACTCGTCGCGTACTTCGAAAAGGGCAAATGCGTGGCGTACTACGACCCGGCCGCTCCTGGAGACGCGATCCTTGTCCGGGAGCTCTGCGCACTCCCGCACAACCGCGCGCTGACGCTCGCCGGGGTGGTCCTTTGCGTCGCGTGGTGGGTCTGGATCGAGCACGACTACCACACCCCCTGCGTGACGCCGGACGCCTTCACCAAGAAGGTGGACAACGCGTCTCTGCTGTCGGTGGCCGACCCCCGGAGAAACCTGCTCGTCACGGCGCACGCGCCGCCCGCCGCCCAACCCGGGGGCGGCGGCGGCGGCTCTGCGCAAAAAAGAATCGACGAAGCGCCGCTGCCGGAGGAATGGTACGTGATGGCCGAGCCGTGGGCGATCAGAGGCACCTTGCAAATCTGCCTCGGCTCGTTTCTCCTGGTCGTCTGGCACGCCGTGGGGTGGCACGTGTGGCACGCGTACGTCGTGCACAAGCACGTCAGCAGCAACGAGGAAACGCGGTTCACGTATCATTTCATCGGGTTTGCCCTGTTCTTCAGGCTCGTCCACCTGCTGATGTTCGTGGCGCAGGTCCGCGATATGAGGGTGTACCTAGACCGGTCAGTAGTCTCCATGCACAAGCCCTTCACGGTCTTAATAGAGCAGCCCCGCCGCTGCCTGTGTCTCCCCGCCTTCTACGAAAAGGTGTCCGCACAGTTCACGCTGACGCAGTCCGTCCACGGTCCCAAGGTCGGCCGCGGGTTGAAGCGGCAGTACGAAACCATCCACGACACGACGCTCGTCGCTCTGCAACCACGCACCGTCTCGGGGGCCATAGAGTCGGTAACGGTACGGGCGCCGTTTCCCCCGCACACCTGCGACCTGCAATTCGACGACGCCTCCGAAGGCAACGCCGCGTTCCACAGGTGGTGCCTGACGATATCCGTCTATGTGGCGCCCATCCCGATCCCCCACACCGTCAGCATCACCTTCGCCGCCGAGCTCCCGGAGCAGCTCGAGAACAAAAGGAAGGAGCTGGCTGCGAGGAAAAAGAAGGAAGACGTCCCCGAGAAGAAGCAAGAGACGAAAGCGGAGAAGAAGAACAAATGAAACAAGAAGAAGAAAAAAAAAAAAAAGAAAAAAAGGCCGCTCCTGGTCCAGGAACGTGACGGTCAAACCACAGCTTGCAAAGCTTGAGTCGGAGGCAGCTCAGTGCTACAACCCCGTCCGCTCTGCCCTGTGGCTGACCGTCTCGACGAGCTTCAGCGCAAGCACCAAGCCCCAAGGTGCGCCACGCCTTGATGCTTTAGTTTGGGAAATCGGTAGCCACTTGGCCCATAGGCCCGTGGCTCTGCCGTACCGCCGAACACGTGAAGCTTGGCTCCTGTGTAGCAGGCTTTCCCTGGTACCTATATGGTGTTCTTCTAAATGAACAAGAAAAAAAACAGAAAAGATAAAAGCGTTTCTCGCCGGAAAGACTGAAGAAAATGGAGGATTCATAAAAAATGACAGGCGCTTGATCGTCCTTGGGGATCGACGGTAACACAAAAAGAAGGTATCTCACCGGCGACCGACTGCAGCGAATACCGCGGGGAAACACGAAAAAAGAACGCCCCATTTTGGCTTTAGAAAAGCTGCCGCCAGCGCAGCAGAGTGGCACCGAGCAGTCGGCCGCTATGCAGGCGATTCTTCCCCCCGGTTTGTGTGCTACGGGTTGCCGTTCGATAGATGGTGGGGCTTGCCGATATCTGATGATATATGTTGTATGACGCCCATCCCGACTCCCCCGTACCGTAAGCACAAGGCAATAGCAGCTGAGCTAGTGGCTCTAGTTAGGGTTGACTCTCTTTTAGCCTGATAGCAGAGGCAATGGCAGCTGAACTACTGGCTCTAGTTGAGAATTTGGGTACAGGTAACCGGTGAGGAGCTGCTTCAGTTTATCCTTGCTTTTGGTTGGTGCGAAGCGTGTTTTTTTGCTGCACGGCGGGGTGTTTCGAAAAGACGATGTAATGGGAAAGTGCACGCACGTTGGTTTACTTGGTTGACAACCGATCCCGACAGCCGAGCAAAAGCCGTCCACCTTCGCCGCTGAGCTGCCGGAGCATCTTGGGAAGAAGAGGAAAGGAACCGCTCACGGGGGAAGAAGAGGGAGCGGGAGCTGGACGAGATGCAGATGAAACGCGGCCCCGGTCTCTTCAGAAAACTGCTTCAGACCTCCGCAGCCCCTAGCGCCACTGTGCACCTGCACAGGGGGCGGAGTGGCCATACACTGCGGTAACAACGCTTCGTTGATACTAAAGACCAAGTAGTTGGCAGCGTCCTACTTGGTGATTCGTCGGGGATGAAAGTTGCCAAAGCAAGATGCAGATGAAACGCGGCCGGTTCTCGCTTTAGAATTCTGCTTCAGACACCTGGACGGGCCATACATTGTGTAAACAACGCATCCTTGACACTAAAAACCAGTAGTTGACAGCGTCCTACTTGGTGATTCGTCGGGGATGAAAGTTGCCAAAGCAAGATGCAGATGAAACGCGGCCGGTTCTCGCTTTAGAATTCTGCTTCAGACACCTGGACGGGCCATACATTGTGTAAACAACGCATCTTTGACACTAAAAGCTCTTCAAAAGTCTACGCCACCATAAGCCCTGGTGCAAAAAGAAGCACTGTAAACGACGCACAGCAACGACGACTCCATCAGACGAATAACCTCACTAACCACGGGTACCCAGTGTGCCCAGAGTGCCTTAACTGTGGCGAGCAACGAACAGTTTTACCCTGCAAATCTCCCCAGAAAAAACCTTATTTTAGGGCGGAAACAACCCGCACCACGTGAAGCACCGCAAGTGCCGCGAAACCCAAGCACCACACTGCGAGAAAATACATATAAACGCGGACAACAGACTGGTACGGGCTACAAGGCAACCCCTGCTCAACTTGTAGAACGTGGGGGGCCCAAGACTACACTCCACGAAGGAATGTACTTGGTGTCGGTCACAAACAGTCCCGGACATGGCTAGCCATAACCCAGAACGAAAGCGTGCACTAAATATACAACCCGTAACCACATAGCCCTTTCTTGCTCTAAGAGAACCCATTCATGAACGGTCACACGGAGACCCTAAAACCCCGGAATTTCAAGCGAACTTTAACTCTAAAAACCAGTAGTTGGCAGCGTCCTACTTGGTGATTCGTCGGGGATGAAAGTTGCCAAAGCAAGATGCAGATGAAACGCGGCCCGTTCTCGCTTCAGAAAACTGCTTCAGACCCCCGCAGCCCCTAGCGCCACTGGGCACCTGCACGGGGGGGCAGAGTGGCCATACATTATGTTAACAACGCATCGTTGATACTAAAAACCAGTAGTTGGCAGCGTCCTACGTGGTGATTCGTCGGGGATGAAAGTTGCCAAAGCAGGCGAGTTCCGCCGGCGCGCACAAACAAAACAGATCAGTCTGTGCGGGCCATCGGCACACGTGTGATTTGCATTATGGCGACGCTTCCGAAGGCAACACGAGGCGTCCCCACCCCATTTCCCCACACTTGTGTTGTGACGCCAAAATGGAAGTGTAGGACTTCTGTGGGACTTGGGTTTGGGGGCTGTTGGATACCACCGGTACTGAAAGACATGTACATCCCTCTTTTCTTCTCTGGCTGGTGAAGAGCTGCAACTCAACCATCCCGACTGTCGGACGCGTCACTTTGCACGCTGCCAGAGCAACGGAAAGAAAGTGCTCGTGCAGAAAAAGGAGAACCGTGCGAGGAGACTTCGGGACGAGGGCGTTAGCGGTCAAGCAGCGCACAAAGCCTATGTCGGACTTAGCACATTGCCGCAACCCGTCTGCTCTGCCATGTGGCTGACCGTCTCTATGGGCATTTGTTTCGCGGGGCGGGTGGCTACAGATCTTCCCAAACCAAAGCATCAAAGCGCGGCACACCACGCGTGCAGCTAGGCGCTTGCGCAACATTTCGGGACTGTCAGTTCGCCATGAGTTGGTCGGGAAGTATCAGCCAAGATTCGGCGACCACCTAACCCGACGTCGAACGTTTCCGGAGCTGGCGAACTAGAAAGCAAAATAAAATCACCCTCGTTTCTCTATCTGCCAACAGCTGCGGCTCAATTGTCCCTTTTCGTTCGTCCTACCCGTTTTTACAGTTCTATGGGTTACTGTGGGAATTCGAGCAAAGCGCATGGCAGGATGAGCACCTTCCCGAACCAACACCAGAAGAGTTTGGGATGAGGCGGGGTTGCAAGTAGACAGTCACTCCGGCGTTACTGAATAGACCAAACTTGGCAGGATCATCAAATAATGTCAGTCTCACCTTCCTCATTCTTGCGCCCGCTGCGCAGGATGCAAGCTTCACGTAATCACGCGCGGGATGGCGCTGGTGCGGTACGCCATCGAGCATCGATCAAAGAACGCCGTCACAAGCTACTGCCTGAGCGATTCACCCTTCTAATCCACAGATAACGCTCGAATCCGTTTAAAAAAGGGCAACCGGCGACCGTTAACTACCGGAATCTCAAGCGAACTCGGAGAACGCACAGTCAACTAACTGAGCGACTACCGCCGAGAACACACAACAGAAGCCAACCCAACACACTTCTAAACATGCTTAGGGAATCAACTGCCTTCGGGTGGGCTAGTCTGACACTGGCGTTGGGGGAAAGCAAACCACCACACCCCACCCTCCTTCATGTCAACCAACGACGGCGACAATGACGTCGAGTGCTGTGTCTCGTGCGGCGGGCTCTTCGGCTGGCCGACACTCGACTTCCGCACGCAGATGTGCAGCGCCTGCTACGCGGACGCGGAGGCCGCGAAGCGGCTGCCGGAGGTGGTGATTGTGACCCTTGACTTGATGGAGAACCCGGTCCTGGGCGCCGTGCTGAACACCGTCGACGGCCAGCTGATCGTCGTCCGCACCGAGCCGGGCACCGAAGCAGCTAAGCGAGGGATCATGCGCGGGATGGCGCTGGTGCGGTACGCCATCGAGCATCCATCAGTCACAAGCAACTGACTGAGCGATTGCCGTCGGAAACACACTAAAAGAAAAAGCCAACCCAAAACACTTCTAACAACTCCTTAGGGGAATCAACTGCCTTCGGGTGGGCTAGTCTGACACTTGCTGTCGTTGGGGGGAACGCAATACACTACACCCCACCCTCTCCCCACACCGCATGCCAACCAACGACGGCGACAATGACGTGCAGTGCTGCGTCTCGTGCGGCGGGCTCTTCGGCTGGCCGACACTCGACTTCCGCACGCAGATGTGCAGCGCCTGCTACGCGGACGCGGAGGCCGCGAAGCGGCTGCCGGAGGTGGTGATTGTGACCCTTGACTTGATGGAGAACCCGGTCCTGGGCGCCGTGCTGAACACCGTCGACGGCCAGCTGATCGTCGTCCGCACCGAGCCGGGCACCGAAGCAGCTAAGCGAGGGATCACGCGCGGGATGGCGCTGGTGCGGTACGCAGGCATGCCCCTACACAACCTGCAGCAGCTGAAGACCCTCTCCCGCGCCGCCAGAGCCGACTTCGCCCGAGACCCGCCCCTCCACCGGTTCGTCGACGTCACCTTCCGAAGGCTCGCTAAGCCCGTCGTTTTCCCGGGCGCGGCCTCCCCGGCCCATCTGCCCCCGCCGACCGCGATCTCGGACACCCCCCCCCGAGGAGAGCAGGATTTCGACTGGCGCGCTGCACCGTGCGGCGGGAAGAAGTCGGAGAGGGAACAAGCGCTCGCTGCGGTGCCGCGGCTGGACCCGTCCGACGACGCCTTCGGCCTCGTCGCGCCCGGGAAACCACCAGGCGCGTGGGAGTCTGAGCGGTGGTTCGTCGTGCTGCGCGAGAGCTACTGGCGCGGCGGCGTGACGAAAGCCGAGTTCCTGACCGCGGCCGCGTACAACTGCCCGGAGGCTCTGCCGGCCATCGTCCGCCTCCGCCGGCCCGGCGGGCGCGAGCGCGGTGAAAGGGGGGGGGGAGGGGGTTGCCCCCTCACGGGTGCCGTCGGGAAGTACGGCTCGTACGCGTCTCCGTACGTCGACGAGCGCCCGGTCCTGCCGTACCAGTACTCCGTTTCCCGCGAGATGCGCGATTTCCCCCCGCGAGGAGAAAGAAAAGAAAACAAGACTCTGCGCCCCCGCGAAGAAGCCTCCAACGTACACGAGGGGCGACGAGCAGCTGACCGCGAAGCTGAGATTCCCCCCCCGAAGTCCCCGCCGGTATTGGGCTCGGTTCCGACCCCGAAACTAGGCGCCTCGCGGTCGAGTGTTGCGGTGACCGCCAACTGCCATCCCAGCCCGGGGACCGGTGGCTCTGTTGCCGCGAAGCGCGGGGTGATGCGGTCACTCGCGCTGCCGGGTGAAGCAGAGGCTTCGGGGCTGTCGGTCGCGTCGTCGACGTCGTGGGGGAACGGCCGGCAGCGGGAGGTGGCGCTGGTCGGCGGGGCTGGCGGGCTGGCTTCGTCGGCCACGCCGTCGGTGCGAGAAGAAATTACCACCCGACGGCCTGACGTGTTCCCGGAGGGCGTTCACTCGCCTTCGTGGAATTCCCGCGGCGGATCGCAAGGAGGCGGAACCCCGGCTGCGGAGGAGCCTCCGTCCCCATCTCACCCCTCCCTCCGGGGCTCCGCCACGTTGCCGGCCACCCGCCGGCAACGCGCCGACGGGCTCACCCCCCTAGGCCCCCGCACGCCCCTTTCGCCCGCCGCCTCGGCGCCGCGGCAGCCCAGCGTCCCGTCTTCCCACGGCGGCAGCTGCGCGGGCGACCTCGCTGGCCTGTTCCTCTCGGGAGAGCTGACGGAAGCACGACACGGGAAAACCGCGGCGAAAAGCAGGTCTCCCGCCTCTTTTTCCTCTTCGTCGGGGTCTCCAGCCCCCGCGGCATTCGCCGGCGGCGCTGCACAACGGGGCCCGGCGCCGCAGGGGGCAGCCGGGAACAGCGGAAGAAGCACCTCTTTTTCCTCGTCGCGCGGGGCGGGAGGGGGTCTTGCCGCGGGGGTGCCAGCCCCCGTGGCGTTTGCCGGCAGCGCTGGGCCATCGCCCGGTAGTGCGCCGCAGGGGAAAAGGGGTGAAGCCCGCCGCGGGCTGGACGCGGGCGGCGGCGCCGCCGCGTGGCACCAGCGCGCGGTGGGCGGGGCGAAGGAGACGCCGGCTGCGGCGTTGGACCGGCGCGTGTGGGTTGTGCGGCGGCTGGTGGTCGCCTGCCACGAGGCTGAGTGCCGCGGCGCGGTGGCGGCGGCGGAGGCCGCGTCCCGCAGCCTGCTTGCGCAGGCCGCCGCGCCGGGCGCCCCGGAGGCTGGACACCCTGTGTCCTCCCCCCCCGGCGCATTGCTGTTCGCGACCCTCCGCGCGCTCGTGGCGGAGGAGCAGAGCTTCAGGCTCGCTCTCGCCTCCCTGCGCGACACGGCGGCTACCACCTTCGCCGCCGTCCACAACCCCCTCGCGCCCGGCGCACTGGCGTCCGGCGTCCCGAGGCTCGTCGACGCCGCGAAAAAAGAGCTCGTTTCCCGGCCCCTGCGCGCAGCAGCAGCGGCAGCGCCGGCCCATCCGCCGCCCAGAAAGGGGTGCCAAGACGGCTCGCTGGAGGGGGGTGACGGCCTGCTCCCCGCGGCGGGTGGGGGTGCGCGCGTGTCGGGCGGCGGGTTGCCGGCAGAGGCGTCCGCACCGGGATCAGCCGGCCCGGCGGGGGAAGGACCCGAACCGTGGGGTAAACCCAGCGGCGAGGGAGTGGCCCCCCCCGGCCCTCCCTTCGGCGGCAGCCACGCGACACCCGGGCTGCTGTTCGGCGCCGACGCAGTCGGCGGCGGTGGGGCTCCGTCCGAACGGTCCGCGGGAAGCGGCGGGCGGCTGAGTCGGCGGCTGTCGGAGGGGAGGTCAGACAATTCGAGCACTGCCGGTGCCGGCGGAGGCTCGCGCGGAGTGGATGGGGTGGATGCTGAAGCGGCCAGTGCGAGAGGGAGCGTGCGGAGCGGTGCGGGAGCGAAGTCGGAGAAGAGTCAAGAAAGCGTCCCCGAGCGCATTGCGCAGCTGCAGTTCAATGGCTGATTTCGTTTTTTTGTGTTAACGATGCATTGTTGGTACTAAAAATTAGTAGTTGGCAGCGTACTACATGAAACTTGCCAAAGCAGGTGAGTCCCGCTAGCGCACAAACAAAAGAAAGCGCCATACTAATTTTTTGCGGCCCGTCTCAACGAGGGGCGGCTGCGCCAAAGCGCTGACCCGGCCGACCGCGGCGGCCGGGTTCCGCAGCCTGCTGCCGCAGGCCGCCGCGCCGGGCGCCCCGGAGGCTGCCGCCGCTGCATACCCTATGTCCTCTTCGCCGGCGCCGGCGCCTTGCTGTTCGCAACCCTCCGCGCGCTAGCGGCGGAGGAGCAGAGCTTCAGGCTCGCTCTCGCCTCCCTGCGCGGCTTCGCCGCGGTCCGCCACTCCCTCGGTGGGGCTCCGTCCGAACGGCGGGCGGCTGAGTCGGCGGCTGTCGGAGGGGAGGTCGGACGGTACGAGGACTGCGGGTGCCGGCGGAGGCTCGCGCGGAGTGGATGGGGTGGACGCTGAAGCGGCCAGTGCGAGAGGGAGCATGCGGAGCGGTGCGGGAGCGAAGTCGGAGAAGAGTCAAGAAAGCGTCCCCGAGCGCATTGCGCAGCTGCAGTTCAATGGCTGATTTCTTTTTTGCCGGCCCGTCTCAACGAGGGCGGCTGCGCCAAAGCACCGACCCGGCCGGCGGCGGCGGCGGCGGCGGGGTTCCGTCCGAACGCTCTGTTGACCAGGGCGGCGCCGCGGGAAGCGGTGGGCGGCTGAGTCGGCGGCTGTCCGAGGGATGTCGGACGGCTCGAGGACTGCGGGTGCCGGCGGAGGCTCGCGCGGAGTGGATGGGGTGGACGCCGAAGCGGCCAGTGCGAGAGGGAGCATGCGGAGCGGCGTAGGAGCGAAGTCGGAGAAGAGTCAAGAAAGCGTCCTCGAGCGCATTGCGCAGCTGCAGTTCAATGGCTGTTTTTTTTTTTTTTTGCGGTCCGTCTCAACGAGTGATGAACGGTGCAGTGCTGCGGGAAACTGCGGGCGCGTACGAGAAATGTTCGTACGTTCTGCATTGTGTGTGGGGAATGCCCGAGGAGGCCGCTAATTGCGTTCCAGACGCGCAAGCGAGGATACTGTGATTCCGAATGTCTTGTCACTACCGACCAGCAACGTTGGCAACCGTCACGAGTGCACTGCACCCAAAGCGTGTCAGACGCACCTCCGGGAGTCACGTAGTGAAAGGCTCACGTAGTGTGGCAATCATCTGCGCGCATGTGACTTTTCCAGCCGCACAGCAGAAGTCCGAGTTCTAAGCCTCCCGGCCCAGAACGACGAAATGTGCTGTAACCCCGCCCAAGCACCGGCAACCCTGGGGGTTTCACGATGTGGCAGCAGCCGCAAAATAAAAATTGCACACTTCGTAGTTGTATTGGTTCTCTCCCCCCTCTAGCTTCCGGCATTCGCGAGCATTTTCGAAGGGAACATTTCCGGAAGAACGGCTGCCCAATGAAAGTCGAAGAGCAAGGGGCAAAGTGCTTTGCAAGCGAGGACTTGATTCTAGCATCAAACACATAAAGAGGATTTGATCAGGTATTCCCCCCTGAGTCCTCAGTAGATGCTGCCCGTTTCTTCAATTTCTGAAGCAAGCCCAACTCCGGAAATGTTAATCGGTTCATTGAGTGCAGCATGTTTGTTGATAAAAGGAAAAACAGAATGTACAAGGCGTTATCGAAATCGTTTTCCATTCCTGCTGCAACAACACACACAACATGTTGACAGGTCAGAAAAGGACCGCTGGAGGACGTGTGCCCAGCAAGACCCCGAGCCGCTGAGGCTTTGTCCTTTGAAAAGCCGGCTCTTTCATTGATTGCATTGGGCATAGGTTTAGGTTGAAGAATGTTCTCAACATGTCTCTTCCGCTGTCAGTCGTGCCACAGAACCCATCTTGCCGCAGATGGGCCTAGTCGAAGGGGTCGCAGTGCCTTCGTTTCAGCATGTCCTGCCGCCGCAAGTTGTACAGCCACCACCCGCACTGCCGCCGCCGAAGATGGGCCTAGTCGAAGCGGCCGTGGCCGGTGTGGAAAACGTGGAAGACCTGAACAAGCCCAACATCTGCGACCAACCAAAAAACAAAAAATCAGGCTGACAGTAAAGCCAAAGACAAAGGCAAAGGAATCCTTTCGAACACAAAAGAAAAACGTCGGAAAAAGCGACTTTCGATCTTGCACGTTCGCTTCGGCGGCTGCGTGAGGGAAAATGGTGTCCCTGCCGGGGGTGGCGAGGAGGAGGGGCCCGAGGGGGGGCTGCCGCGGATGGAGCTGCCGTGTCTCATCCACGTGCGGCCGATGCGTTTCGTGGCGAATGAGATCTCGGTGCTGCACGTCCCGCGGTGGAAGGTCGACGGGCGCGACGTGCTGCTGGCGGGGTGCGAGAGCGGCGACGTGGTCGAGTACCGCGTCGGGAGGAAGGACGTCGAAGACGAGCTGGTAGCGAGGAAACGCTTCGGCTGCTTCGCGGGGGCCGTGTCGGCCGTCGACAGCGACGGCGACGCAGCGGTGTTCGCCACCGGGCTGGACGGCCTGCTGAAGGAGTGGACAGCCGCGGGCACTGCGGAGAAAGTGTACGACGCGGCGAACGAGGGCGCAGCCCTCGGGCTGCTGATGTACCCCGACGGGTACCTGCATTGCGAAGAAGCAGAACCCTGATCCAGTCGTTGTTTCGCATTCCAAAAAACCAAGAGTTTACTACGACTTCTCACTCCACACTACACCAAAAAAAACATTTAGGCCGGCAGCAAAGTCGGAGTCAAAGGCAAAGGAATTCTATCAAACACCTGAAAAAGCGTCTGAAAAAGCGACTTTCGATCTTGCACGTTCACTTCGGTTCACGCGGGACAATGGTGTCCCTGCCGGGAGGCAGCGAGGAGGAGGGGGGGCCCGCGGGGCTGCCGCGGATCGAGCTCCCGTGTCTCATCCACGTGCGGCCGATGCGGTTCGTGGCGAATGAGATCTCGGTGCTGCACGTCCCGCGGTGGAAGGTCGACGGGCGCGACGTGCTGCTGGCGGGGTGCGAGAGCGGCGACGTGGTCGAGTACCGCGTCGGGAGGAAGGACGTCGAAGACGAGCTGGTAGCGAGGAAGCGCTTCGGCTGCTTCGCGGGGGCCGTGTCGGCCGTCGACAGCGACGGCGACGCAGCGGTGTTCGCCACCGGGCTGGACGGCCTGCTGAAGGAGTGGACAGCCGCGGGCACCGCGGAGAAAGTGTACGACACGGCGGACGAGGGCGCAGCCCTCGGGCTGCTGATGTACCCCGACGGGTACCTGCATTGCGAACAAGCAGAACACTGATCCAGTCGTTGTTTCGCATACCAAAAAACCAAGAGTTTACTACGACTTCTCACTCCACACTAGACCAAAAAAACATTTAGGCCGGCAGCAAAGTCGGAGTCAAAGGAATTCTCTCAAACACCTAAAAAGCGTCTGAAAAAGCGACTTTCGATCTTGCACGTTCACTTCGGTTCAACCGGCTGCGTGCGGGACAATGGTGTCCCTGCCGGGAGGCAGCGAGGAGGAGGGGGGGCCCGCGGGGCTGCCGCGGATCGAGCTGCCGTGTCTCATCCACGTGCGGCCGATGCGGTTCGTGGCGAATGAGATCTCGGTGCTGCACGTCCCGCGGTGGAAGGTCGACGGGCGCGACGTGCTGCTGGCGGGGTGCGAGAGCGGCGACGTGGTCGAGTACCGCGTCGGGAGGAAGGACGTCGAAGACGAGCTGGTAGCGAGGAAGCGCTTCGGCTGCTTCGCGGGGGCCGTGTCGGCCGTCGACAGCGACGGCGACGCAGCGGTGTTCGCCACCGGGCTGGACGGCCTGCTGAAGGAGTGGACAGCCGCGGGCACCGCGGAGAAAGTGTACGACGCGGCGGACGAAGGCGCAGCCCTCGGACTGCTGGTATACCCTGACGAGATCTACACCGCTCACGGCTCAGGCGGCGTAGTGTCGTGGCACCGGAGGCATCGGCAGAAGCTGCGGAGGGTCCAGTTTTCGGCGTCGCCGGTGCGTTTTTTGCGCATGTACAACGCCTTCTGGTTCCTGACCGCGTCCGACGACGGCTCGGTGCTCATGTGGGAGCGGAAGGAGGCGCGCCCGCCGAAGCGGGTGTTCAAAGGCCTGCGGCGGTACATCACGTGCCTCGAGGTGCATCCGAACGGCATCGCGTTCGCAGGGACGGCTGCTGACCCTGCGGGCGTCCGGCGGCGGGCGCCGCCGCACGTCCTCACCGCCGCCGACATCAAGCGGCGCGCGGGGGAGCTCGCTGGCAGCCAAAACGCGGCGCCAGATTCCGACGCCATCGCGCGCAGCCAAGGCGACCCGGCAGGTTTGTGCAGCAGGAATCTTTCAGCAGATACGAGGGGAGAGAGGGGGTGGGGCATTGCAAGAGGAGGGTTGGATCAGGGGAAACCCGGATGTGAATTTGGAAAAAAAGTGATGAATCCACCCAGAGTCTCTCGATGTTGGTCAATTTGAATGGAATGGAATGAATGGTTGAATCATCATATTTAAGGCAAATCGAAAGACCCTGTCTGCCCTCCGTGTGAGCCCTTCTCACACCGGGGTTTAAAACTTCTTATTTGCGTCGGCTTTCATCTACAACATAACGTGGGCGGCGCCGAATCTTCACCAGCTTCGGCCCCCGACACCATTTGCGCACTTAACCATGGTTAAGAAGACGACCGAAAGCACAGACACAAAGATAGCTCAAAGCATCTGCAGAATAACACGGAAAGCCTCCAGGCAAAAACCCGTTTTCACACTTCTTCTCGGCGTTCGCTAGGACGTCCCAAACACTGACTCACTTTCAAAGCAGACGCGTCTGCTACGTTTACTAAGCGTTTCCTACAATTACCGGCTGCAGAGAGTGAGTTGGACAACGCGCAATCCTCACGCCCCTACCCACTTTGAGCCGTGATTGCTCTGGTAGTCTTTGCCCTTACTAGACCAGGGCTCCTCTTGGCTACCCTTTCTCGGGTCTTTGAGTGGGTCTCCCACTTGACGGATTGACCGTTTCGCCCTTGCCTCTACTCTCACGACAGAAACGGGGAAAACTATAGTGAAGATACAACACGCACGAACGAAGGGGAAGAACACCGACCATGCGGCAGGCTATGATAGCCGGGACGACGTCGCGCCACCCAGCAGGAGGTGGGACTGACATTCTTTGATCCTGCTGGGTTTGGTATCTTCAGTAACGCCGGAGCTGGCTGTCCACACGAAATCACGCCTCCTCAAACTCTCCTGGCGTTGGTTCGGGAAGCTGCTCATCCTCTGCTCCAGTTCCCACGGTAAGTTTTCGTGGCTCGTACTCGCGTACAGGAAGGCATCGCAAACTGCCATAACACACATGCATACACACATTGTGGGTTATATTTCCCAACAGGGGATATCATTGATTTCCATGCACACACGTACGAGGCATAGGCGGCGAGCATGTACCGGGAGAAATTGTACGATGCTACTTGGAAGGAGACAGCGGAGTGGAAGGGGAAAGAGCAAGAGAGGAGCGCAAGCAGCCAGCGATCTCGACCGACGGCGAGGCGATCACCACGTGCAAAAGGAGGCGTCTTCCCCCGGATACATGCTGCAACCAGCATCACCCGGGACACGAAGCAGGAAGCCTGAACCAATCGAGGCTACAATTCCGAACAGCGCGTGGCCACCACGAGCAGCCGGCAGGAGCTTCAGCCAGTATGGGCTATACTCCGCGTCAGGTGTTACCCATCACTGAATTCCATACTCACACATACCCACACTGGGGGCAAAATTCCACAACTCACCCAGAACTGAGTTCCACACACACACACACACAGCATACTCACACACATACTCACACATGCACATCCTCACACATACACATCCTCACACATGCGCATACTCACACATACACATACTCACACATACACATACTCACACATTCATATACTAACACATACACATCCTCACACATACACATCCTCGCACGTGCACATCCTCACACATACACATACTCACGCATACGCATCCTCACACATGCGCATACTCACACATACACATCCTCACACATGCGCATACTCACACATACACATCCTCACACATACACATCCTCAGACGTGCACATCCTCACACATACACCTACTCACGCATACACATCCTCACACATGCACATCCTCACACATACACATCCTCACACATGCACATACTCACACATACACATCCTCACACGTGCGCATACTCACACATACACATACTCACACATACAAGCAGGAGGCGGTTGCTTGTCGTGGTCCGTTGGCACCGGGTGGCAACTACAGAGGTACCCCGCGGACGCCACGTGCATGGTCCTGTACACGCGCGAGGCGACCGGCGAGGAGACGGCGGAGCGCTGCCTGATCACCGGGCACCTGGACTGCAAGGTCCGGGTCTGGCACACCAGCGAGAGCTCGGAGGAATCCGCGAAGGCGACGTTCGCCAGCCGCTCTCTGTTCACGAAGCTGAGCGCCGCGGAGGCGGAGCTCGAGGTGCTGCGGGAGACCGAGCAGCACGAGGCGCAGGTGCTGTCGGTCGCGAGGGCCGCCCGGAGGCACTTTTTCGGCCTCTCGCTGCTGCTGACGGCGGCGCTCGCTCCCGCCAGGCCCCGCCCGGGGCTCGATTCGCTCCAAGCCGCGTCTCAAACCGAGCTGCTGCGGAAGTCGCTGGCGCCGTCTCTCGAGGAGCTGTTCCGAAACAGCCTCTACTCCCGTCCCGACCAGCTGTGGTCCGGGCTGCTGCCCCTCAACCGGCACCTGTGCGCGGTGGAAACCGTCCCGTGGGAGGCCGCGAAGCGGGCCGTCGACGAGAAGCGCGACGAGATCGCGCGGATCCGCGAGATGGCGGTCCGGGCGGACCGTACCATCAGCGACCTGCTGGAGAAGGGGCAGATCTACAAGACGCTGGTGGGGCTGCCCTCCGCCGTCACCGCGGTTGCGGCGGCGGGGGGCGTCGTGTTTGCCGCGTGCCACTCGACAGTCACATGTATGCCTTTCCGGCGCCTTTGACCGAGGGTCTTGTCTTGTCTTCTGTTTCGGGTAAGAAAGCGTGCAGTTTACGAAAACTTAGACACTAATAATCATAGCTCAAAGTATCTGCACACGATAACAACATCGAGTGCCTTCTGCAAGGCCTTTGTGCTTCCCGTCTTCAGCAAGCGGACCTTCTCTTCCAGTTAGTCAACTGGGGCAGCATTACAATGTGCCCCAACTGGGGCAGCATTACAATGTGCCCATCAGCTCCTGATGATCACGTGTGCACAACTGCGCGAGTAACACAATACTTGTGCTCGTGTTCAAATCGGGACTCAGTTACCCAGGGCAACTTTGCTTTGTAGCAAATGCGATCCGGGCTGCTGCCCCTCAACCGGCACCTGTGCGCGGTGGAAACCGTCCCGTGGGAGGCCGCGAAGCGGGCCGTCGACGAAAAGCGCGACGAGATCGCGCGGATCCGCGAGATGGCGGTCCGGGCGGACCGTACCATCAGCGACTTGATGGAGAAGGGGCAGATCTACAAGACGCTGGTAGGGCTGCCCTCCGCCGTCACCGCGGTTGCGGCGGCGGGAGGCGTCGTGTTTGCCGCATGCCACTCGACAGTCACATGTATGCCTTTCCGGCGCCTTTGACCGAGGGTCTTGTCTTGTCTTCTGTTTCGGGTAAGAAGGCGTGCAGTTTACGAAAACCTAGACACTAATAATCATAGCTCAAAGTATCTGCAGAAGAACACGATAACCCTCCGGGCAAAACCCCGTTTTCACTTGTTCTTTTTGTAAAAAGCACCTGCTTTGGGGGACATGCTCGAGGAGCTGTTCCGAAACAGCCTCTACTCCCGTCCCGACCAGCTGTGGTCCGGGCTGCTGCCCCTCAACCGGCACCTGTGCGCGGTGGAACCGTCCCGTGGGAGGCCGCGAAGCGGGCCGTCGACGAGAAGCGCGACGAGATCGCGTGGATCCGCGAAATGGCGGTCCGGGCGGACCGTACCATCAGCGACCTGCTGGAGAAGGGGCAGATCTACAAGGTTCTTGACAATCTCCTCCATCAGCTTAGAGGTAACGCTCGTCAGAGAGATCGGGCGGTAACCCTCGGGTAGGGAGTGGTCCCTGCCGGGCTTCGCGGCGGGAATGACATGGGCATCACGCCAGGAGTCCGGGACGAACCCCTCATCCCGAGAAATGTTGAGGAGCTCGAGGGCGCTAGCGCAGTCCCCTCCCACCGATGGGCCCCGAAAAAGCGCCCATCCGACGACGACATCGGCTGCGGGCCTATAACCGAGGATGAGCTCGATCGTGCCCTGAAGGACCTCGACCCGAAGACGTCCCTTGACCCGCACGGCATCTGTTCTGAGTTCCTGTCGAGGCTGGACGGAGGAGCCAAGCGTCTGGTCCCCACATACGGCCTCGAGGTGCCGTCCGAAGAGCTCGGCTTTGCCTTTGGCGTCGACACAGAAAGCTTTGCCGTTCCAGCGGGGGAATGGATTGGTGCTGTCCTCCCCTGCCGTCTAGCATCCGCACCTGGCGGAAAAGGAGAGCTACACCAGTGCATCGGTTGATCCGGACAGCAATCTTATCGCAGTGGCTGGTCTTAGCCCGCGTGGCAGCCTCGCTGAATTGGGACAACTTTTCGAGATGTGCGCAGATCTTGTCCGGAGAGTCGGGTGCTGCCTGCAACTCAGCAAACGCGGTGGCTTTTTCGCGTTCCAGGATAGTGAGCTCCGGGGTCCACCAGGCTTTGTACGCGCGGCGACCCTGGGTGTGTTTAGGCACAAAATCGTGAATGGCCCGGCGGAAACAGGAAGCGATGCGTTTGGCGAACTGGGTGTTGGTCGCCGGTCTGTTGGCGAGAAGGGCTGCGCTCTCAGCCTCTAACCGGATCATCATCTCTTCCCAGTCTGCTCGTTTCCAGGAAAACCATTTGGGCCGAGGGGCACGAGGCTGCCTGTACCCCCTCGGAACTTCGAAGGCGATCGGATAATGATCGGACTTCCATGAGTCTAGTCTCCTCCAGTTCAGGACGAGACCGGGAGTGCGGGAAGTGATGACTACATCGGGGGAAGAGTCCCGAATACCCGGCCTCGGCAGCATCGTGTGCACCGCGGGGTTGTTGCAAACCATCGCCGACACTTCGACAAGCCAGTCCTTCAAGTTGCGTCCGCCCGCGTTGATAGCCCCGTGGGACCAGTCCGGGTGGTGGGTGTTGAGGTCCCCGGCAATGATGACGGTGTCGTCCATTGGAAAGGGCTCCATGTCGAGGTTTGTGTGGGAGGATTTCGGCGGTGGGTGGTACACGTTGTAGACCTTCAGCGACGGGAGACCGATGCGGGAGATCTCGACTGCCACGCATTCTGTTGTTGTATTTTGCAACCAGGCGGGAACGGGGATCTCTTTCACGTGTAGGTTGGCCTTGACGAAAATTATGACACCTCCGCCTCTCACGCCGCCACCCCGATCCCGCCTAAAGACCCTGTAGCCGTAGAGGACTGGTGGAGGTGACCGGCGCGTCAACCAGGTCTCCTGCAGGAGGATCACGTCCGGTTCGTGCGGGGTATGGGCGGCTACGCCTCTGCTGATGTTTTCCTCGCCTTGTGACAGATTCTCCCGAGCGAAGAAAGAGCCACAGTTGAACGAGACGAAGGATAACACCGTGAGCAAGCTCGCGCCGCCGAGGGGGGGTGTACTCGCCGGACGATTTCTATGCGAGGGGTCTTCCGCGGCCGGCGCTACGGCCGCGAAAATTGTCGCTGTTGCAGCTATTCCGGCGAGGTTTGTCGGCGCGATTCCTGTTTCCAGGTCGAGAGTCGCGGTCCTTGTGCGGGTTGGGCGTCGCTGGCCGCTCGGCTGGAGGGTCCCGACGGGCTTCGGCTGTGGATTGGGAGGAGCCCGACACCGAGCCCTGGGTCTGTTGAGGTGGTGACTGAGACACGACGCTATCCTGGCTGGGGACGACTGCCGGCTGGGGGGCTGGGTGGTGAGCCGTTTGTTGCATCTGGGTCTGCATGGCGCCGAAAATCTGCTGAACACTTGCAGCCAGGCCAGCAATCGTCTGCTCGAGGTTGGTGATACGGGGGTCCGACGGCATTGGTTGAGGGTTCACAGTGGGTGCAGGTACAGGGGACGCGGATTGTGAACACGGGGGCGGGGCAGGCGGTACTTCCTGTCCAACGGATCGACCGCCTTCCAGGGGGGTTTCGTTGATGTCTTCGTCGGGGGCGCCGGCCGCTTCGGCTGCCTTCCGCCACGCGTTCGCAGCACGATCCCCGTACATCAGGTCGAAGTATGCGCGAGGGCGTTTCACGAGGCTGTCGGAGAGGGGGTCAGGGTAGGCCGTGGTATCGGGAGCTTCCGGGGAATGAGCGGCGGGCGGTTCACCTCCCTTCAGCTTTGCTTGTTCGAGCGGGGGGCGGGGGGTATGCCGGAAGCGCAGAGTGACCCCGTTCCTCACGTACGAATCAACGGCCGGGTGTTTCTAGGACTTAACGACCCAGTCTGCCGTCAGGGCCCCCCGGCGCTTCTGGAACAGCGGGACGACAGGCCAACCTGCTGAAGACAACTTCTGCGCGAGCGTGTCAGCGACAGTCCGAGACGGGACGCCCTCAACAAGAAAGTAACCGACCTCGACTTTGCCGTCAGGCAACACAAGCCCGATGACCTTGTCCCCATCAGCCTTTGCGACCCTGATCCCGTAGTCGCCGCGGCACTGGACGATACCCCTCGAGCGATGTCCAAGCGTCTCGTGCCACTGGATAGCCTCCGAGAGGGGTGCAGAGTCACCAAGCATGATCTCGGTGTACTCGTGCCGGGCTTCCTCAGACATGGCGAGGTAGATGCCAGCAGCAAAAGTAGACGCCAGAACGCTGTCGAGGGACGATTTGGGACACCGAACGAGACCTCGTACGTTTCGAGGTAGGCACCCTTCGTGAACAGCGGGCATTTTTTGGCCCCCCTAAAGCCGGTGGTGATGTTGCGGCAGACGCAGGCCCGAACGTACATCCGCATGGCGAGCGAGACGTTTTCCGTCAGGGCCTGGGTTGCCGTTTCGCGTTGGTCGTGGTCGTCGAGGTCCCTGAGCAGCACCGTCGCCTTCAGCTCCACTTCTTCCTCTTCCCAGCCGGTGACAAAGGGACGGGGTTGTTGAACGGAGTGCACAGAAGTCTTCGGCGGGTCACAGGTCCGGCGTTGTCAGCCAAGACTGGGTCCGTGGTTCGCTGCCGGGTGTGTGGTGCGGATGTGGCGTTGCGGTCGAGGTACGGTTCACGGTCTGCGCCACGTCGATTGTCAGCGTCGTGTCGAGGCAGTTGAGCGGGGCGAGGTTGATTACGTCGTCGGCTGTTGTTACCATGTCCCCTGCTGTCCCCTCGGGAGGGAGACGAGTGGACCGCGCGAGGAACATAGTCGTCGGGTTCCCTGCGAGACTGCCTATACCCCCGAGCAGGCGAGGGCACACGCTGAGGCTCCCACCCAGACCGGCGGTGAACCCGTTCTCCCCAAGCGTCTTGTCCAGAGGGACTGGGCCGCCGCAGCCACGAATCACACGATCCGTCGGACCAGCGATGAGGCCGCGGGAGACAAGGACGTCGTCCAGTCGCTCATGGAGCGAGGCCGTCACGCAGTGGCGTCGGTTGTCGTTGCCGATCACCATGAAGGTGGCTGAAGGGGCGCTGGCGGGGCGCTTGGGGAGGGGGGTAGCGAAACACGTCAGTGTGGAGTGCATAGGGGCCATGTTAGGGGGTGCATCGAAGCCGTTGCGTCCAGGAGACAAACCGCCCCAGTCCTGGGACCTGGGAGCCAGATGTTGGCGAGAAAGTACAGCGCGAGCAGCAGCCAAAACAGGCACCCGAAACTTCCAAGTCGAGTTGTCGTCTCGTCGAAAGGAGCAAGAAGGCGTGGGGACCGCAGCAGACGGCACAACGTTCCAACAACCCGGCGGGAGAGAAGCGATGCCATCAGGAGACCGACGGGAAACAAACTATGCACAGGGAAGAGCTTATCGCGGACAGCCAGCTCGTACCAGACGTGGGACAGTGCCAACCGGACCTGTTGAAAACGACATCTGCCTGTTGCAGAAACAGGCAGATGTTGTTTTCAATCGGCTTCGAGCCAGGTTGGCTTGCGCCATCACATCATTTTCCCCTTTCGGCATACCAGGTTGGCTTGCGCCATCACATCATTTTCCCCTTTCGGCATACCAGGTTGGCTTGCGCCATCACATCATTTCCCCTTTCGGCATACCCGGCTGGCGGTTGGCTACGAGCCACAACCCAAACCAGAACCCCCTTTTTTCAATCTGACGAAGGAAGGATGCGATATACATTGGAACCAGAAAGTTGTGATAGCACCGGAACAGGACCGAAAGTCCCCGTCCAAAGGACCCACTGAAGAGCTCTAATTTTGGATTGGCATGCGTTCATTGAAACCAGAGACAAAGAACGAGGTGCACACAACACCGCGGTGAAAAAAAGAATACAGAGGAATAGTCCCCCAAGGTTCCAGACCCTACCTGCGGAGTCTTACACTCCCTGCGACCCTTTCCCCTATTTTATTTTACACTTTCTTCGACGAAGACTTGATGCTAGCATCAAACATGTATGTAAGGCAGTGTTCTGCCTAAACATTAAACTAAGTTTTCCCCCCTCTTTTTACTTGCACCCCGCTCCCACTCCGGATTGCGGGAGTGGTTTTGCCCTCAATGCGGGAGTGGGACCCTCTCAATGAGGGAGTGGGACCTCAATGAGAGAGGGGCACTCCCTCAATGCGGGAGTGGCACTCCCGCATTGCACTCCCGCATTTTTTCACTCCCGCATTGACTTAGTATATGGCTGCTGAAGTCCGGGGTGTGACGAAGTAAGGATGCGACGAACAATGAAACCAGAAAGTTGTGATAGTACCGGAACAGGACCGAAAGTCCCCGTCCAAAGGACCCACTGATGAGCTCTAACTCTGGATTGGTCTGCGTTCACGAGCGAAACCCGTGACGAAGAACGAGGTGCACACAATACCGCGGCTAAAAATAACAAAGAGGACTAGTCCCTCAAGGTTTCATATCCTACCTGCGTGTGGCAGACCAGCGTGCTGCACCACTCCCGAAACGGCAGCCTACGGCGGTGCCGCCGGCCCTGTCCACCCCGATAGCGCGGTCGTCCTCCGCTGTTCGGTGCCCGTACCTTGCTGTCATGCTACACCAACTGTTGGGGCACTAAAAAGCAGGCTTCAGGATAGACAAATAGATCACAACGACCGCACCTGCATGCAGTGCCCCAAATACTCAAAACATATGCACACCCCCAATGCTACAAAGAACCTATTTGACGAAGGTCGGTTCACTCTAAAACGCATGTAACACGCACGACAGTTCTCAGCAAAGGAAAAACGCTAGACAGTAGCCTTGAGCTCGAAACCCTTGGAATACTACAAAAGAACCAATTTGACGAAGGTCGGGTCACTCTAAACACGCCCGAAAGATCTCAGCAAATGGAAAACACGCACCCACACAGGCTGGGAGTTGAAGTCGTCGGCCCAGCGCGAGATGCTCAACGGCCTGCGCGGCACCGTCCGGCAGATCACCGTCCACAGCGACCTGGTCTCCGCGGTCAGCGAGCACGGCCTCTGCGTGTGGCAGACCAGCGTGCTGCACCACTCCCGGAACGGCAGCCTGCGGCGCGCCCGCGCCGCGAAGGCGTCGCGGTCGGCGGCGCCGCCGGCCCTGTCCACCCCGGCCAGTGCGGTCGTCCTCCGCTGCTCAGTGCCCATCCCCGCGGTCATGCTCGACGAGTCCAGCTTCCGGAGCGCTTTCAATGCGCTGCACCCGGCGGCGAAGACTGACGACCAGGTTCCTTTCAAGGCTTTCGCTCGGTACTGGGACGCCCTTGAAGACTGCGGCGTGAAGCTTCCGGCCACGCGGATGGTAGCCCCCGAGGCGCAGAAGGGTTACGTGTCCTTCGACAATTTCTGTCGTTGCCTGCTCAAGTACGCAGCTCAGTGAAAAAAAGCACAAGCGCGAGCAAGCAGTGGTTGCCACTGACGCCGTTTCGGCGGCGTTGCCGCGGAAGTCGTGGAAGCATCCCAGACTGTGGTTGGTGCACCCGCGCCGACGTGTTGCATGTTCTCCGGCTGTTGGGTGTGAAGAGCTTAGGTTCCTTTCAAGGCTTTCGCTCGGTACTGGGACGCCCTTGAAGACTGCGGCGTGAAGCTTCCGGCCACGCGGATGGTAGCCCCCGAGGCGCAGAAGGGTTACGTGTCCTTCGACAATTTCTGTCGTTGCCTGCTCAAGTACGCAGCTCAGTGAAAAAAAGCACAAGCGCGAGCAAGCAGTGGTTGCCACTGACGCCGTTTCGGCGGCGTTGCCGCGGAAGTCGTGGAAGCATCCCAGACTGTGGTTGGTGCACCCGCGCCGACGTGTTGCATGTTCTCCGGCTGTTGGGTGTGAAGAGCTTAGGTTCCTTTCAAGGCTTTCGCTCGGTACTGGGACGCCCTTGAAGACTGCGGCGTGAAGCTTCCGGCCACGCGGATGGTAGCCCCCCAGGCGCAGAAGGGTTATGTGTCCTTCGACAATTTCTGTCGTTGCCTGCTCAAGTACGCAGCTCAGTGAACAAGCATAAGTGCGAGCAAGCAGTGGTTGCGGAAGTCGTGTAAGCATCCCAGACTGTGGTTGGTGCACCCGCGCTGTGTTGCATGTTCTCCGGCTGTTGGGTGTGAAGAGCCCAGCTTCTGTCAAGTGGCTATACTTGGCTCGGGGTTGTCATCTTCGGGCCATAGCCGCCGACGGAGAACTTCGGAGACGCTTCCCGACACGCATACTAGACGGACCGCATGCGTTTCCAGCGATGGCCGAAGGCAAAGTGAGTGGGAGTGCGTTCGATGCCCGCGAGGCAAGCAAGCCCGCCAGTCATCATCGCAAACATCAACACATTAGGCCGCGGAAGTGAGAAACAGGCTTGCGTCCACCACGTAGTAGCACGCGTGCGTCGTGAGGCGACCGGAAGCTGTGATGATCCCTGCACGCTAAACTCGTTTCTCTCTCGTTGAGGCCCAGCACGGTAGCGATGCGTATGACACATGCACGCACACACACACGCGTACGGCTGCCGTATCAAGTCCTGTGTGGATGTCCGTTGCCACTCGGAGCAGGCACCTTTTTCGTAGTAACAATGCATTGTAAACACGAAAGAGAACGCTGGCAGCGTGTTTGGGAGATTATCCTAACGAGCATATTCACTCACTAGCAGGCTAATTCTCCCCCGGCACGTGCAAACAAAAATGGCACTTACTCGGACTGATATCCTCGAGGAAGTCAACTCGGGCACAGTGCCCGTTTGCAAGCTACCGCGCTGCGCGGAGTTTGACAACGGGAAGTTTGACTGTCGTGTTTGCCTCGTGCATCATCACACCGGCCAGAGCAGTCGACACTTGCGGGAACCTAGCCTCTCTGTCCTGCCTAAACAAGAAGCTAGGGGCGGATGCCGCCGGTTTCTCCGCGAGTATAAAGGACGACGACTATAGGCCGACCCGGATCTTGAGGAGGCGGCAGAGTTTCCCCCCTTCCACCGTGCGCCACTCGAGGTGGTTTTTTTTTAGTACTAACAATCTTGTGGGTTGCCCTTCAATGTATTGTGCAGGCTAAAAAGACGTAGGCAGCGTGTTTTGGTGGTTGATCAGAATTCCTTACCTGAATACACACAGGGTAAATGCAAGTGGGAAAACGATCAACCGGCACACGAGTTGCTGGTTATACTAGCACCGGGTGCGCCGCCACACTATCGGGACCAGGTTTCTAGCTGGGTGCCGAAGATGCCTCACCATCCGTTCTCGTGTGCAGCTTCTTGTGCATCGTTGATTGACCCCTCTGTTTGTACTCCCTCTTCTTCATTTACACACCATGTGCCGCCATGGCGGCGTCCACGTGGACAGTAGTTTGTTTTCCATTCTCCTTTTAGTACCCAGCGATATTGCGGATCGCCCAATTGAATTGCATTGGGAAGCCTACAAAGCCGGCTTGCGCGTACAGGTGCGATTATTTGCACAAAAGGCCGGCTTGCGCATCAGGGCTCGCACAAACGGCGCCTGCAAAAATGGTTCGGGTCGCGCAAACGCCGGCCTGAGCAACAGGTCCCTCTGGACGCGTAAAGAAGTTGTCCTGACACCACCTCTGTGGGCACGTGTGCGATCAACCCCTGTTCAGCACGATACGCTGCCAACCGTCACTTTTTGGTAGTGTTCCATAATAATCCAGCTTACTCGTCCTTTCGACGACCCTGAACCTCCTACCGGCTCCGCTTTCGCCAAACTTTGGAAAAGTTGCAACAAGTGGAACAAGTTGAAAGAACCTTTCGACGACGGTCACCTGGGGAAATTATAATCCAAGTTCCTTGAGCGAATTTGCAAGTTTAAGACGAACCAGACCTGTCTCGTAAACCCTAAACAAACAGACCTGTCGAGCTGCTTCGGCATTTTTTGTTGAAAACTTACGCCCGCCACTAAACCCAGATTTACCTGTGTTTCGTGTGGGCTACAGCACATTTCACCTCCTTTGATCTATCGCAACTGGCAGTCTCCTCAAGCATTTCCTACAAAGCGGGTGTGCTTATACAGAAGAAGAAGAGAAGAATAAGGCCGCTCCTGGTCCAGGAACGTGACGGTCAACCACAGCTTGCAAAGCTTGAGTCGGAGGCAGCACAGTGCTACAACCCCGTCCGCTCTGCCCTGCGGCTGACCGTCTCGACGAGCTTATGTTCAGCGCGAGCGCCAAGCCCCATGGTGCGCCCCGCCTTGATGCTTTAGTTTGGGAAATCGGTAGCCACTTGACCCGTAGGCCCGTGACTCTGCAGTACCGCCGAACACGTGAAGCTTGGCTCCCGTGTAGCAGGCTTTCCCTGGTAGGGGGGGGGGGGGTGCCTACACAAAAAAAGAAGATGCCTCGTAACCCTTTCAACTTCAAGTGCATCGAGACTGCGAGCAGCCTCACGACCTTCTGGTCAAGGGATTCAATGACAGCATACCCAGAGGTGGAAGTCGTCATCGGGTTACCTCGGGTTGGTGAAGGCGGTTGCGCACCGCAACATCGGCATTTCCGCGCAGAACTGCGTGCCGAAGAGCGGCGCCTGCACCGGCGAGATGAGCGCCGAGCAGGTGAAGGACGTGGGGCTGCCGTGCGTGATCGCCAGACCGACGACACGACGCCAACAAGTCGAACAGTCGGCAGTAGGCAACAAAGACACAGACACACGTACATGCACTGCTACTACCACAGATAGGATATGCATACCAGTACCTTACAAGAACCCTTGCTACAATGTACACCCGCGGGGACTATAGCACACGGATCCTTTTCTCATAAATCCAAACAAAAGAATAAAACAAAACAGACCTTTTCTCGTAAATCCAAACAAAAACTTTCTTGCTCTAAGAGAACCCATTCATGAACGGTCACACGGAGACCCTAAAACCCCGGAATTTCAAGCGAACCTTAACTCTAAAAAGAACAAAACCTCACCCGGAGACTTTAAAACCCCGGAGTTTCAAGTGTTCAAGTGAACTTTCACTCTAAAACAAGATGTCTCGCACCCCTTTCGTTGGCGGCAACTTCAAGTGCACCGGAACTGCGAGCAGCCTGACGTCCCTGGTCAAGGGATTCAATGACAGCATCACCGGGTACCCGGAGGTGGAAGTCGTCATCGCACCGGGAACCGAATACCTCGGGTTGGTGAAGGCGGTTGCGCACCGCAACATCGGCATTTCCGCGCAGAACTGCGTGCCGAAGAGCGGCGCCTGCACCGGCGAGATGAGCGCCGAGCAGGTGAAGGACGTGGGGCTGCCGTGCGTGATCGCCAGACCGACGACACGACGCCAACAAGTCGAATAGTCGGCAGTAGGCAACAAAGACACAGACACACGTACATGCACTGCTACTACCACAGATAAGATATGCATACCAGTACCTTACAAGAACCCTTGCTACAATGTACACCCGCGGGGACTATAGCACACGGATCCTTTTCTCATAAATCCAAACAAAAAGAATGAAACAAAACAGACCTTATCTCGTAAATCCAAACAAAAAGAACATAACAAGATGTCTCGCACCCCTTTCGTTGGCGGCAACTTCAAGTGCACCGGAACTGCGAGCAGCCTGACGTCCCTGGTCAAGGGATTCAATGACAGCATCACCGGGTACCCGGAGGTGGAAGTCGTCATCGCACCGGGGACCGGATACCTCGGGTTGGTGAAGGCGGTTGCGCACCGCAACATCGGCATTTCCGCGCAGAACTGCGTGCCGAAGAGCGGCGCCTACACCGGCGAGATGAGCGCCGAGCAGGTGAAGGACATGGGGCTGCCGTATGTGATCCTGGGCCACAGCGAGAGGAGACACGTCTTCAGGGAGACCGACGCGGAGATCGCGGCGAAGGTGAAGGCCGCCCTGGCGCAGAAGCTCTGCGTGATCTTCTGCGTGGGCGAGAAGCTCGACGAGAGGGAGGCGAACAAGACGCAGGAGGTCTGCTTCCACCAGATGAAGGCAGCGCTCACCACAATCGCGCCGGCTGACTGGAAGAACATCGTCATCGCATACGAACCGGTGTGGGCCATCGGAACCGGCAAGGTCGCCAGCCCCGAGCAGGCGCAGGAGGCGACTGCGCTCATCCGCTCGTGGCTCAGCGACAACATCAACGCCTCGGTCGCGTCGTCGACGAGGATCCTGTACGGTGGATCCGTCAACGCCAAGAACTGCGCCGACCTGTGGGCGCGAAGGGACATCGACGGATTCTTGGTCGGCGGCGCGTCCACCAAGCCGGAGTTCAGCGAGATCGTGAAGGCTTGCGTCAAGCCGAAGGCGAAGCTCTGATCCGACACTCTTCTTAGTTTGCAAGGTCTGCGTTTTGGGAACTCTGCGAGGTTCTGATTTTGTTGTTCTGTGCGCACTGGCAGGACCTATATAGTATGGGGGCTCCTAATGTTTGTGCGGCGGGATCTACATAGTATGGGGCTTCCTTTTGTTTGTACGCACTAGCGGGACCTGTATAGTATGGGGAATCCTGTACGGTGGGCCCGTCAACGCCGAGAACTGCGCCGACCTGTGGGCGCGAAGGGACATCGACGGATTCTTGGTCGGCGGCGCGTCCACCAAGCCGGAGTTCAGCGAGATCGTGAAGGCTTGCGTCAAGCCGAAGGCGAAGCTCTGATCCGACACTCTTCTTAGTTTGCAAGGTCTGCGTTGTTGGGAGTTTTGCGAGATATTCCGGCGGCGCTTTCTTTTGTTGTACAACACTCATTCCACGAAAACGTGTCACAGATTTTGCTTCGTGCGATCCGCCATGCATGGGCCAAATTTTGAGCAAAATTCGGAAATTCTTTTGTATAAGCACCTGCTTTGTAGGAAATGCTTGAGGAGACTGCCAGTTGCGATGGATCAAAGGAGGTAAATGTGCTGTAGCCCACACGAAACACAGGTAAATCTGGGTTTAGTGGCGGGCGTAAGCGTTCAACAAAAAAGACCCACTTTGTAGTTGTATTGTTTCTCTCCCTCTAGCCTCCTTCGAAATGAGCACAAGGCAGTCCCTCGAGTATTTTTTGGGATGGAAAGAGCTATCCACGGCGTGTATCGGCACCTTTTTGGAACTCGATATAGCCAGAAATCTGACCCCGAGATGGCACTTTAGACGTTTTTCGGCCGATTTTCGGGCCCCCAAAAAAACACTATTCGGAGGAATCGAACCAAGTACCCCCAGAACCACAAGTGGGTGTGCTACCCGTTAGACCACAGGCGAAAAAAACGCGGGCGGTTTCATTTTTTGTATTTGAACGATCCTTCCGGAAGTTCGCGTGACCCGCCAGGAAATCTGTGGAAATCTGCCGATACACCACCACTGCAGCAGTACCGGTACTACTGAGCTCACAAACGCTCGACGCAGCGAGGAACCGAACCAGTGACCATTTTGTTGGTTCGTGCGAAATGAAGAGAAAAATATTTTCGGATTTTTGGCACAAATAGCATAGCCGTCAGTGCACATACCAAAGACTCTTTTGGTCGCCGGTTCGAGTCCCGCCGGTGGGTGTTTTTTTTTTTTTCTCAAAAAAAAAATTGAGCGATCCGCCATGTGGCTGCTCATTTTCGGGATTTTCCGCCAAATTCTTGGGGAATCGCGTAGTTCTGACATGGAACCGTATCGGCACCCTCGTAGATTTCTGTGGCGAGTCAAATCTGACTTGTTCCTGCATGCCGAGAAAAGAAAAGTCGATTTTCAGACCCCATTTTTTTGAGACCCGGCCTCCATTTATGGGGGGGGGGGTCGGTCAAATCTTTTATCCGACCAGATATTCGGAAAGCCCTGTCCTCGGCGGATTCAATCGTGTCCTCAAAATGTTGAAACCGACCATTTTCTCACCTATAGATGGAAAAAATTGGCAGAAAGCCAAAAAAAGTCGTTTTTTATGACACTTTTTCGTGGAATGAGTGATAAGCACCTGCTTTGTAGGGAATACTTGAGGAGGCTGCCAGCTGCAAAAGATCAAAGGAGGTAAATGTGCTGCAGCCCACACGAAACACAGGTGAATCTGGGTTCAGTGGCGGGAGTAAGCGTTCAATAAAAAAGACCCACTTTGTAGGTGTATTGTTTTCTCCTCTAGCCTCCTTCGAAGTAAGCACAAGGCAGCCCCTCGAGTATTTTTTGTGCGCACGAGCGGGAAACTATTGAGAACCTGACCAAGAAAAGGACGCACTTTACAGAACGACGAACGTCACCCGGAGACTCTAAAATCCCGGATTCTCAAGCGAACGATGACTCTAAAAAAAAACTACAGGTTGCAGGTAGGTCACGGCAGCCCAACGCGGCCTCACGCATACGCGCCGTTAACCTTCTCTTCCGGACTCGATATCGCCTTCCCATATAATTGCCTGCCGACGCAGCGCCTCGTAGGACGGAGCCCCGTGCTTCCTCCTTCCCTGCCCCCTCACCTCCCCGCATCACCCCCCCGTTACGGAAAGAGCGAGAAAGAAAGACGACGTGCCTCGTTCGCGGCCACCGCACGCCGCGCCGCCGCCCAAGGCGATCTTGTTCTTTTGTGTCTAACAAATGCAATTTGTCAAGAACGAAAACAGATCGATGGCAGCGTACTATCCTCACTCCCGTTAGATGAACAAAACAGGTTTGAAGGGCGCACAAACAATTTTTTCTTGGGGGCAGTCTGCCCCGCGGCAGGTTTGCCGACTGGCCCCCGGCAAAAATGTGCTTCGTAACCGGAGCCCCAGCCAAAAAACCCGAATTTTTTTTCCCCGAAAAAAAGTTCCCCGGGAAACGACCCACGAGCGTTCCCAGAGAGGCGCGTGGCGTCAGCACAGGGTGTTCCGTGCCGGTGAACGCTTGAGGAGTGTTCCCGCCGTTCGCGAGAAGGCTGCCTCCGCAGCCTTCTCGCGAACGGCGTTCACTGCCCCACAGTACTCTTTGGAACACGCCCTTACTCATGCTTTCTTTCTTCTTTCTTTTTTTTTTGTATGCAAATACTGCGGGGAATATGAGACGTTCCGTATTTTGACGAGGCCCGGCGACTGCCCCACGGAGTCGGAAACTGAACGAGCCTACCTACAAAAAATGGCCCTCGCGGAGAAGAAACAGCACGCGAGCTTCTCTTAGCTTCCTGTGTATCCGAGTCGCGGAAAAGTGTACTTCAAAAAGCTGCGACTCCGTATTCCTTCGTCTTTTCTTTTTCTCCCCACCCCCCCCCTACCCCCCACTACCCTTTTCGTTCTCTCTTTCTCGCCTGCTTCTTTCCGGCCGTTCCGCGCTTCTGCTCGCACCCCCCCCGCTCCTCCCCCCTCCACGCTCACGGATCTCTGGGACCTTCTTTCGTAGTTTTTTGTTTGCCCGCGCAAACAGCCCTTTGCGAAGTCGTTCCCAAGGGTGGCCGAGCGAAAGGAAAGGGAGCGGGGAGAGAGAACGGAGGGGCGCACACGGCAAAACAAAACTGTTCTCTAGTCTTCGTCATATCCTGCATTTTCTTCCCTCCGTTCCTGCTCTTTTAGTGCCAACAGTCTTGCGGGCTTGAAAGACCCCTGTTTTACCGGGGCCGCGTGGGGGGCCCAAGACTAAATTCAAAGCGAGTTTCTTCTTGGTATCGGTCGCAACACTTACAAACATGGCTAGCCGTAGTTAAAGTGTATAAGCATACCTACTACCCTCATACCACCCGCCTCACAGCCTCAATGGTCAACCGGAGACCCTAAAACACCGAACCTCTAAACCACAATAAACGCTGGAAAAAGGGGTGTGTTCGTGGGGATGGACATCGTAGATAGATTCTCCGTCAAGATGCTAGCCGCCGCCATAGGGCGGGCTATTGCCAAAAGGAGGAGAGCCCGCGAAACAACGTGTCAACACACGCCTGCCAGGCGGTCTCGTCCGCCAGTCAGAACGCCCCCGGCTGCGCCACCATCGGTGCAACAATCATCTTTGACTGGGCCACGGCTCGCTCCGCGCCCACGGCGCAACGACTTACGCCCGTCGTAGTAGTACGGGATAGTAGTGGGGCGACCGGATACTCCTCGGAGAGATGGTCCCTGCACTCTAACTCGTCTCTCTCTCTCTCTCGTAGTATTGATCGAAGGTTCGGCTGCGTTGAGCTCCGTCTTCGGCCGTCGCCACACGGATTCCAGGCTCTACTTGAAATTATGAGGGCATGGGCGACGCCGCCAGAAACCCAAAACCCGAAACCTACCACTCAGGTGGTCCTAAAATGCTCCGGAAATCCATCGAAAAAGCGGTCGAACGCTCGTTTAGGCTGAAATAATGGCCGCAGAATGCGAAAACAAGGCGAAGTCACCGTAGCCCTTGAAAGTTAAACGACAGGCAGCAGTGGTTGGGCGGTTG
This sequence comes from Diplonema papillatum, assembly GCA_030068145.1. Taxonomy (NCBI): domain Eukaryota; phylum Euglenozoa; class Diplonemea; order Diplonemida; family Diplonemidae; genus Diplonema; species Diplonema papillatum. The sequence goes on along the minus strand of JAPJBO010000466.1, from coordinate 47,507 downwards.
GCCCGAAATTCCTCACCTGAATCAGGGGGTTATGCACTGCAGCGGTTGGGTGAGGTGACTCCAGTGGCTTATATATGGGTCTGGTGCTCGGACCAAGTCCGAGCAACCAAAAAAAAAAAAAAGATATTCGCCGGAAACACAAAAGCACAGAACGCCCCGGCTGAGGGGCCCAGTAGTAGTGCTAAGTACAGCAGTCACACTAGCAGTACACAGCACCGGTTACTGCACCTTTGGATCGTCGTCGAAGCAACGTACAGCCTCAATTTTGGAACCTGCGACTGGCCCAATAGCTTGAAAAAAATTTCCGCGCCTGCGGTGCTGGTATTTCTGGCTTGTGTATTGGTTCATGACGTGTTGCCAAGAAAGCGAAGACCGCGGCTGTCCGCCCTGCTGTTGCAGATTACTGCTACAGTACCCCAACACTCGCCTTCTTCGCAGGCTCTTTTGCTTCCGAAGGACAGTCTCTGTGATGGACAGTAGTGACAACCACAAAGAGGTGCACCCTGTCGGATACATAAACGTGCAGTTGTGCCGCAACTGGGATTTTTAGTAACTCCGAGCAACTTATGGACAGTTACGTGGGAGGAATCTTTATATATCAGTCATTCTCCTGGTGACCGTTCAAAAACGACCGCCCTATTGCAGCGCATACAGTCACCAAAGGTGTCACTAAATCGACCATTCTTTGATGCTATAAGCGCGGGTGTCCCCGGTCTTTCTGTTCCCGGGGGTTTAGAAAAAAAGGATGACCCCCCTTGGACGAGTTCAGCCCGATATAATTATACTTAGATTATACCGGGTGCGCGCGTGATATGTGGCTGTTGCCCCCGAGAGGACTCGGAATGGAAAGATCGGTCACGAAATCGTCAAAAAAACTACCTCGGATCCCGGAAAAGGTTGACCTCCATGGCCCCTCCTTTTGCACCCCACTTTACCAGGCAATTTCCATCACCCTATCAACGCACTTCAGAACTGGGATAGCAGACGGGCGAAGCGACAATGGCTGCAGCGGCAGCAACCACGACTGCAAGGTGCAAGGTTCCAAACAACGACGGCGGAGGGTCCTCGTCGAGGCGCCTTCGAGCTGCCTGAATTGGAGGCTCATGGTGAATGCTCCTTTCTGCACACCCCCCCAGAAGTCTCTGCGCGTGTCTTTCAGCGGAGCAGAGCCCCACCTGCCCCTCGATACCCTCTGGAAGGCAAATTCGGGCAAAGTGTCGACTGACCACGACAATTTCACACGCATTCTTCAACGAGGTCGCCCGACAATGCCAGCTGTTTTCTCTGCATGGTTTGCAAGCTCGTGACATGGAATACAATGAGCAGAAAATCAATGCAGCGTTTTGCGATTCAAGAATCCGGATGCAGTTGCAGAGAATTCTTCAGGTGGCTTCTGACAGCCATCAAAACTCGGCCGTACGAGGAATACAGCATCTTCGTCCAAGGCCAGCATCAGAAATAGCCGGCGCAGATAGTGCGATCGGAGATGGAGCAACTCCCGTCTTGCTTCTCTGGGTCCAGGCTTACTACGACACGCAGAATCTCATCTTCCTGAGCTTTAATCCGGAGCATGCCTGAAAACTCTGTTCCCGGGGTGCTACCAAAAAACTGGCCACCCCCTCGATGGCAAAACATGAAAATGCGTTTTCGCAAAACCTAATTTTGGGATCTCGCCCGCCAGATATCGAGCTTGGGAGCCCACCGAGGGTCGGAATGAAAAGATCGGATTCAAAACAGTTCAAAAACGCCCTCGGACCAAAGAAAATGACGAGGGGTTGACCTTCAGATGGTTTCTCCCATATTTGAACGGTCGCCAGGAGAATGACTGATATAAGGCCCTGGGTACTCACCCAAAACAAAAGATTTTTGGAAATCGGGTGGGAGGTTGGGTTGATTTACACTACCTCGGATTGGGTTGGGCAGCGTTTTGGTGTCTGTATTCTGGGTTGGCAGGGGCAGGCTAGGTGTCTTCTGAAGGAGAAAGCTGGCTGCGGAAGGCCTGCCGTCAGCCAGGACATCAGATTCTGAGGCTCAAGTACCGTACCGTCTCCCGGGGGGCGGTGCCCCCCCCGGACCCCCCTGTATTAAGACTCGCCAGAAAAAACGGGCTTGGTGTCTATTCTGAAGGAGAAAACGGGCTGCATAAGGTCCTGACCTGAATGAATGAGAAGAAAGAAGAAGAAGAAGAAAAAGAAAAAGACCGTTCCTGGTCCAGGAACGTGACGGTCAACCACAGCTTGCAAAGCTTGAGTCGGAGGCAGCACAGTGCCACAACCCCGTCCGCTTTGCCCTGTGGCTGACCGTCTCGACGAGCTTGTGTTCAGCGCAAGCGCCAAGCCCCAAGGTGCGCCGCGCCTTGATGCTTTAGTTTGGGAAATCGGTAGCCACTTGACCCGTAGGCCCGTGGCTCTGCAGTACCGCCGAACACGTGAAGCTTGGCTCCCGTGTAGCAGGCTTTCCCTGGTACCTAAGAGAAAAAAACACACGCCCACAAAAAAAGATAAAGGCTTTTACAACGAAACACCAGTTCCAGTCACGCGTGACCGGATTCGTTGCGCTGAGCGGCCTTGCGGAGCGGATCCCGTGCCGGCCGACGCGCGAGGCGAGCCGGCAGCAGAAGCGGGCCGCGGAAGGAGGCGCGGCGGGTGATCCGCGCGCAGTACGCCACCATCAAAGCGCTGAAGGCCGAAAACGACCGGCTGCTTGCAGAGAACGGCAGGCTCCGCCGGGGCGGCGCAGACGGTGATGAGGCTGGCGAGGGCGGTTGCTTCCGTCGTCGAAGTGCCTCACTTTCCTTGCATTTTGGACTGCATTTTGCCTGTGTGGCCACTCCCGCACTTTTCCACCCCCGCATTCACTTAATATTTGGCTTGTGAAGAGTTCCCCTCTGCTGCGTATGAGTACTCCGCCAAAAGCTTGCACTCTAAATGCACACCGGGTGCCTGGGCATTCGAAAAGACAACGAGCTAACAAGAAGAAACACGAAACACGAAAGGGAGAGTCAAAAAAAAAAAACCACAAAAGAGAAAACACACACACACACACACGCCCACAAAACGATAAAGGCTTTTACAACGAAACACCAGTTCCAGTCACGCATGACCGGATTCGTTGCGCTGAGCGGCCTTGCGGAGCGGATCCCGTGCCGGCCGACGCGCGAGGCGAGCCGGCAGCAGAAGCGGGCCGCGGCGGCCGGCGCCTGCAACGGGCGCGCCGAGGCGCGGCTGAAGGAGGCGCGGCGGGTGATCCGCGCGCAGTACGCCGCCATCAAAGCGCTGAAAGCCGACAACGACCGGCTGCTTGCAGAGAACGGCAGGCTCCGCCGGGGCGGCGCAGACGGTGGCGATGAGGCCGCCGACGGTTCCGCGGCCAAGCCCGCCCTCGCGCTTTCAGCCGCCAACAGCCCCCTTTTCCCCCGAGAGGCGACGTCACCCCAGCAGCAGCAGGCTGCTGCATCAGACCCCAGTCTGATCTGCAAGCCGGAACAGCAGCAGCAGCCCGCAGACCCGCAACCCGAACTCAGCCTGCGGTGCGCCCCCGCCGCCAACAGCCCCCTTTTCCCCCGAGAGGCGACGGCTCCCCAACAGCAGCAGGCTGCTGCATCAGACCCCAGTCTGATCTGCAAGCCGGAACAGCAGCAGCAGCAGCCCGCAGACCCGCAACCCGAACCCAGCCTGGAGTGCGCTCCCAGGCTCCGCCGCCTCCGGAAGGCGTTCGGCAGCCTCCAAGTGTCGACAGCGGAAAGCGACCTGTCGCAGAAGCCGGTGCGGGCGACGCCAGCCCGCGTGCTGCCGTCGTACAAGGCGAAGAACGACAGCTTCGCGCTCCCTTCCGAGCCGGAGACTAGCTTTCGGCAGTGGGTCGACGCGGAGCGGCTCCGGCGCCACCTCGCGCGGCACCCGGCGCTGAACGTCCCGACGCTCGCCAACCGGCGCCGCGCCCGGCAGCCGTCGGTGCTGTCCTCCTCCGCGGGGCTGTCGGAGGTCAGCAACGCCGAGCTCCTCGCCCTCAGCGATCCGGCGGTGCCGAACGCCAGCTTCGGCCTCACCCTCAGCGTCCTTCCGCCGACCGAGGACGACCGCGAGAGTTCGTCGGCTGCCGAATACGACCACGATTCCGACGACGACGCGATGATGGATTGGGTCTGAAGAACACCCCTCCCCCCTCAGCCACTGCTACCAACAGCCGCCTGACAAACCAGACTCGCACCGCTGAGCACGTGCAGCCAGTCATCGGCACTGAGGCTGTTTTGCAAGGCTCTTTCATCAATACCTCAAGTGTTGTCTTGCCACTGGTTGTGGTCAAGTTCATGAACGGAGGGGGGAGAACGGTCGCCGGCTCGAAAGATGCCAAAGAACAGGGAACGAGGTTGGGAAAACGTTGGCTTGTTGCAAGAAACAGTTGTCCTGTCTGCAGACCCTCAGGTTCCGCGCTGATGATGGTCCGCCTCATGTGTCCGCGGCTTAATGGACCGAAACACGGCGCAGACGGGACCAATGCGGTGTTGAGCACGCACCCATTCCAAGCACGTTCTTGCAATTCCCCGTTCATCCATTGACCGCAAACCCGTCCAATCCATTGGCCTAGTGTCGGTCGCTGGAGTCTTTTTTTGGCTCGCCAAAGTGAGTTAAAGAGTGATACGTATAGTAGCGAGTAGAGAAGAGTACGAGTGTAAACGAGCGGTGATGGCGCTAACTATCGAACCGACGGAGACGCCACCGCCAAAAAGAATTTTGCCGCCTTTCCTGATTCCTCAAAACCAGCACCGTTAATAACAACGGCCCCCCTCATCCATTGCGGGACGATGCTGTCCTCCTCCGCGGGTCAGCAACGCCGAGCACTTTCAAACGTTGCTCGTTGAAGATCGAAGTTCTTACGATCTGCGTGTATCAGCGTGCACTGCTAGTGCTACGAACGCTGGGGTAAGCCCCTCATTTCATTCTTGCTGCGGCCTCCCACCCATACTGCCCCCGCAATGCAAACTCAACAGGGTCTTCTCTTCTTCGTTTCCAGCAAACTTGTTTGAGCACGTCTAGGAGGGTCGAGTGAGGACCCAACGAGAGGCAAGAGGTATTGGGCGACAAGCCCTGAGTGTTTGAACTAAACACTTGCTTCAGAAGCAAGGTTGGAAGAGGACGATTCGGAAACTTAAGGAGTCGGAATTGGAAAAATAACACAGGCAATTCCTCCCTCTTCGATCGATTTTGCGGTAGTCGCCCCAAGAGTAAAGGTCTGAACGAGACCTCCCTGACAGTTTCAAGTTCGTTCCCTTGACTGCTGTTTCGCAAGGGACAGAAAAGACGAGCCAGTTCGGCCACCTTTACAGTTTGTTGTAGTTGAACACGATGATCACCCGAAGACTATAACCCCCCCGGATCTCTAAGTGAGATTACACTCTAAGCACCGGGATCTTCCTGACGAGCACGCAACCCTCCCCTGTGCGCAGACTCCTTCCAACGGCCAACCCTGAGGGCATGAAAAAGGTTCTCTAGCGGTGCGCTGCCTCAGGCGGAGAAGCGACGTACGAGAATTGCCGCAGAAACCTCGTTCCCGCCAGTTCCGGGAGCTGGGGAAGGAAACGCACCCTGCGGGTGGGATCGCGGGAAAAGTTAAGGCTCGCAGCAGCAAAACCTTCAACTCGTGTGGCACGAGCCCAAGCAACATCAAATACAAGAACGAGAGCAACGAAAATAATAATAATAACGACGAATGAAAATAGGGTAGGAGGGGGGGGGACCAGCGCTCTTGTTAAGGATCAGCCACTTTGGCCGGATGGCCGGATAAACCAGACCCCCCCCCCTCTACAGTGCAGTTGCCTTGGAGGCTGGGTGGTCAAATTCTCCAAGGTGAAATGGTCAAAATTCCCTGGCAAAAGTGGGCCCACAAAAATTTCCAAAGTGTGGTATTTGGGGTATTTGGGGCAAAAAGAAATTTTTTTTTCTGACCACCCACCGTGGTGACCACCTTAGAGTGTGACAGGTAGCGTCTCCCCCCTCCACAGTGAAAATAGCCTATGAGGGGGGGGGGGAGGGGGGTCAGCCGGCTGATGGATGGATGGATGGTTCTTAACAAGATGCCTGGGGGGGACCAACGACACTTTGTAAGAGAGAGAAAACGAGCAAGACGAGCCAAGAGTTGTTGCAAAACGAACGAAAGAAGAGCGGATGGGGGAGAGTGTGGCATGGAACTGACACCAGTGCCTCCTCCGTTCTTTCTTTTTGTAATATCACGAACAAAGCGACTTCTCTGACGACGCGTGTTGTGAAACGTAAGGGCAAGTCGGATGGCAGTACCAATGATAGCACTGCTATACTACCGTTCATGCTCGAGCAATAAGGACTCGACGCAACATCATGACCAGTTGTATGACAGGTTCATGATGAGCTTCATGAATCCATTTGCCGAAGGTCACCCGGAGACATGTTGGGGGGGGGAGGGTCGAATACAGGAGGTACCTTGAATACAAGAGGCATTTTGGAAATCTGGAAAAAAGCTGGATTTTTTCTTGGTCCGCATATCAGACCTTTATGACGGCTTTCTTCTTCGATCGCGATGAGCTCCGTGAAGAGAACCGTGAAAAATAGACCCGGGGTCCAAAAGTTATGTGCGTGGTTCGTGGGGCTTTACCAGATGCCCGGACATGCAAACTACAGGGTTTCATTGGGAAGGACGGGAATCGACCCACTGCTTGGTGACATTTCTTTGCTGGCCCATGTAGCAGACCTTTTTCGGCGAATTCGTGCTCAAGTTCAGCTCCGACGAAGAGAGGTTTGGTACTCGACCTAGTTGAGGCTCTGGGGCTGCATGAGCGTGCGCTGGCGCCTCTGCGCCACGTCTATTCGTACCTCAGACGTCGTTTCAAGTACCCGCTGGGAGTGGGCGATGAATTCAAGGTCACGAACGGCATCCTCCAAGGCTGCGCTATCTCCGTGGTCCTGATCAACGCCCTTCTGTCCGTGCTCTCGAAAGCCCTGGTCAGCCGGGCACGAGTGAGTCCGAAGTCCTTTGCTGATGACTTGTAACCGTGGAAAATAGACCCGGGGACCACAAAGAAATACGTGCGTCTTTCAAGGAGAAGGGAGTACCCGCGGGTCCCGGGTTTGCGGTACTTTTTTTCCATTTCTTTTTCGGGAAAATTGCAGGATCGGAACGCCCGAATACATGAGGTACCTCTTGTATTCGACGACCCCCCAGTAAGGTACCGGAGTTCTTCAAGCGAGAACTATGAATAAAAAAACGCCACTGACGCTCCCCCTCCCCATGGCTAGCATCGGCATGTTTAGGCAGAGGCAGTGCTCTGCCTAAACATTAAACTAAGATTTTCCCCCTTCCCCCCATTCTATCCCCAGCCCGGTGTCGTTATCGTTCACATGGGAATCGCTCCCCCCGTTCCCCGACCCCTCCCCCCCCGCGAGCGCAGGCGATCTACCACAGATTGTTTGTACCCAGCCTGAACACATCCACCGTCTCATGACATGTTTTTTTTCAACGAAGACAGATCACCAATCAAACAAGGGAGCCAGCGCCAGTCGTATTTGAGCGGGTGCAAGTTTCCAAGAACCCGCACATCGGGTCCGTAAACACCCCACTCAGTTTTCTGCTATCAACTAGGGGTCAACCACTTGGAAAAGGGGGGACACCATGGCAAATCTCATGGATCAGTACATGCTATGAGGTGGTACTAGCTGTTGGTAGCTGGCGGTCTGCTGCTGTGCATCATCACCGCTGCTAGCTAGTGCTGCTACGTATCACTGGTAGCTGTATGTGGTATGCATACATACATACATGCTGCGGTATTACACAGTACACCTACTAGGTGGTGTATACAGCTGGTAGTGCTACTACGTACACAGCAGCTGTGCATCTCCCGTAGTAGCATCTGTGGTATGCTGTACTGCTGCTGCATCACGTGCTGTGGATGCCAGCAGGACAGCTCTACGTACGTAGGTGTGTAGGTACGTGGTGGTACTACGTATACCTCTACTATCTACGTGCTGTGGATACCAGCAGGACAGCTCTACGTATGTAGGTGTGTAGGTACGTGGTGGTACTACGTATACCTCTACTCATACTACGCGCTGCTGCTACGTGTGTATCCGTTGATAGCTCGGGCAGGAATCTCTATCGGCTATCCTCAGTGTTGGGCATTGCAGTAGAACATTGCAGTCAGGCATTGCTGCTGTGCGTTGCAGCAGGGTTTCGTTCAATGAGAGAAAAGGAATGAAGAAATCCGAATAACAACTTACGATGGGGTGATACCCCAAGGGTACTTTGGACGCGGGGTCACGGGGGCAAGGTGGGAGGGATCTCGGCCCCGGCTCTCATGGAGTACTCGTGGACGGCTAGGAAATACGGATGACAAGTTCACCCCGGCGTCGCGCCATTCCTGCCACTGGGCGGGTGGGAGGGAAAACAAAGTGTTTCCCCGTAGAAGAGACACCCTGTATGTAGATTCGTCAAGCCTCGCAGATTCCCCCGGAAAATCCGCGACTTCTGCCCGATGAAGGGCGCATTTCAAATCTTCCGATTTTGTGCCAGATATTTCCGATAAAGCAAACGGCGACCGCTTTCGACCATTCTTTTTGGCCTCTCGCCCGCGAACTAGACACCCGCAAACTTTCTTGAATTAACTACCACTACAGCGGCAAGTTCGTCCTTAAGAAGAAGGGGTTAAGCAGGTTAGAAGTTAGGTGAATTTCCCTTATATCCCACCACTTCAAATTTTGTTCCCTAATATCCCAACCAACAAATTTTGCTCCCATTATATCCCAAATGGGATTGCCTTAATCCCATTGGGATATAAGGGAACAACATTTCAAAGTGTTGGGATAAAAGGGAATTACACCTTAAAGTTAAGATGGGGCTTCCCGGTTTCCATAACCGGCATTGGGTTAAAACTGGTTTTGGAATCAGGGCATTAGCTTCTACATCCACATTTGGAGTGTCAGTCCCAATTTAGAAGTGGCACTACACCTCCGCCCGCCCCGGCAGAGGTGGCCAGTGTGCAAATCCGAGGGCCTCCCAAGGCCCTTCTCAAAAGCTCCCGACCAAGTGGCCTAACTTGTAGGGCGTAGACCCGGAGTAGTCGTACCTCGCAGCCTGTGGGTATGGACGGCGTTAGTGCTGGCAGGAGCGGCGGCGACGTCGGGGGGGACACCTACCTACCGGATCAGCTCCGGGACAGGAGGGGAGACGACATAGGGGCCACCGAACTGGCCGAGCTCGTCGACTGCAGCCGAGGGGTGGATTCCAGGCCGCGAGACGCAGGAGTGGCCGTGCCGGAAACCATGTTGCGACCCGTGAATAGCTTGCCAGAGCATGACATCCTGTAGGCGCACGCTAGCCCAGAGTCGATATATCGAGACGGTGATCGGACGCAGCTTCAGTGGATCGCTCCCTTCTCCTTTAGGAATTAAGGTGACCATTGCGTCCAGGACTCCGTCGGGCCAGAAGCCGGTTTCCTCTACCTCTGGAGGCGACGTGGGCAGGCGCCCGGCAGGCACGACAAAGCCTGGCCCCGGGGGCCGAGTGGACGATGCTTGCTTCGGTGCTGGGCCTGCTCCTGGGGCACAGGCCAGCATTTTCGTGAAAATACGTCGCGTCGCGCTCTGTTGAGCCCATTCCTGAGTGAGGACGCAAAAAGCCGTTTGCGGTCCAGATTTGGAAAATGGGCCGGAGACCAAGCTAGTGCCCTGCTGTGGAATAAGAAAAACAAGGCAACTGACTCGCCAAGAACGCGTAAGTAGGATTCGCATTCTGCAGCCGTTATTTCAGCCTAGACGAGCATCCGACCACGTATTCTGCATTTCCGGAGCATTTTAGGGCCACCTGCGTGGTAGGTTTCGAGTTTCGGGCTTCTGGGGGCCCCTCTTTTTCCGGCAAAACAGGGGTCGTTTCAGGGTCCTTTTCAGCGTCGCTTATCCCGGAACCGGCTTTTGTCCACTTCACTGCACCGCTCCAGTGCGCTACCCTGCTGCATTAAAGAAAAAGAAGGGAGGGCCTACCGTAAGTAAGGTATGTGGACAAATGGCCGAAACCACCAATGACCAACAACCAAGGTACCCACCGATCCTCTTACCTCGTGTAACCACCACTCTTACGACACTCAGAGCACAAAGGATATCTTCCCATAACGACGAAGATCACCCGGAGACTTTAAAAACCCGGAGTTTCAAGCGAACTTTCACTCTAAAAAAGCTGGTGGACCTTAGCCGGACTCAGAACTGAGATAAAGAATCCCTCCTAACTTAACCCCCTGGTTTAAGTTAAGGCCGGGGTTCCCGGTTTCCAAAAAACCGTCATTGGAAAAGAAAGAGAGAAACAGTCAGGGATTGTCCTGCATGGTTAAAAAATCAAGGATTATCAATTCTTTGCCAAAAAAAAGAAGACTTTACGTTCGTACTGAATGCGAATGACAGAGAACTAAATAGTCTTTTGTTTTCGATTAGTCAACCTCGACGACCGCGCAGGAAGCGTCTCCGTAGAAGAACTCTCACGTCCACTACGTACAGAGAAAAGTTTCAAGGGTGGAAACACCACTGTCGAAGACCTGGATTCCTCAGAGCCTGAGAAACGGCTACCACATCTAAGGATGGCAGCAGGTACGCAAATTGCCCAATAGCAACACTGCTGAGGCAGCGAAGAGAAATAGCCTCGACACGTACTTAGTACGTTAGAAGCAATGGATGATATCTAAACCTGTCAATGAACACAATTGGTGGACAAGTCTGGTGCCAGCACCCGCGGTAATTCCAGCGTTTCGAAGCGTACCCGATGCAGATCTTACTCGGAGTGGCTCTGCGTATCGCCCGAACTTACCCATCGCAGAGGAAGAAAGACTCACCAAAAGATAGTATGAAGATGTTATATCTTGTCCGGTAAAAAATAGTCATTTTAACCGCAGGAGTTTCTGGTGAAAACTCTGTGTGCTTGCAAGGCCAGTGGCACGGAGGCTAAAGACCCTCGCTCAACGTGGAAAAAAAAATTTCCGGCCATGCTACAGACTTTTTAACCATGATTTTCCCGAAGTTCGGGGATTGGAATATTCCCTGGAAACAGTCTAGAGAAATAAAGCAAGGTAGGATTCACCCCAGCCCGGAACCGGCTTGGCCACTTCACCACTCTCTGCGCGACCCACGATGTACTAAACAGAGCTGCCGAGGCTAAAGCCGGAACGCGGGAAACAGCGCTGAGAAGAATAATCCTAACTTAGCCCTCCCCGCTCCCCCCCGCAGCCCCACCCCGACAAAGATTTTGGGAGGGGGGTTTCACTCTATCTACAAACAAAAAAAGTCTATAAACGCACCTAGCAGTTTTCCCCCTCCGCGCCTCGTCCGATTTCCCATGCCGGAAGCACGAGTAACAAAACGAACGAACCAAAAAAAAAAAAAAAAAAAAGCTTTGCACCAGAAGAACAAAAAATGAGGAAAATAACGCCGAAGCAAAAAGTATTTCGCAAAAATAAACTGGGGGAGGTGCGGAAAGAAAGTGCAAAGGTATTAGTACCGGCATGAGGGATCGTGGTGGTGTGGCCATCAGCATTCTGGTCGACGCAAAAGAAAAGGCGCAAAAACAATGCTCTTCGCATGACCCATTCTATAGCACCGGCCTCTATAACCACAGAATATATGAGATGATGCCAAAACCCCCCCCCCTCGAATAGTCCCTCAAGGTTCCAGACCCTACCTGCGGAGTCTTACACTCCCTGCGACCCTTTTCCCTTTCCCCTATTTTATTTTACACTTTCTTCGACGAAGACTTGATGCTAGCATCAAACATGCATGCGAGGCAGTACTCTGCCTAAACATTAAACTAAGTTTTTCCCCCCTCCCCCTTCCCCTTTTTACCTGTTTCTATTTTGCATCCCTTTCCTAGACAACATCTTCCTCGAAGAAGACTTGATGCTAACATCAACCATGCATGAGAGGCAGTGCTCTGCCTAAACATTAAGCTAAGATTCTCCCCTTTGCACGAATAGAATACTCTTCGACGTCACCCCTTACTGGCCCCGAAACCCCATATGTGTGGCCCAAAACGAGCCCCAACGAACGTCGCGGGTATCGACGTAGAGGGGCTGCTCGTCTTGCACACCAAGTTTGCCTTCAGGCAAAACGCGATGGCCGTGAGGCCGCATCAAATACAGTGCGTCAACCCTTCCCCGGCGTGGCTCTTTGAACACATCGAGGCTCCGTCTTCCTCAGCTCGAATGATTCCCGAGGGCACCGTCATCTTCGTCTCTGCCCTATCAGCTTTTGACGGTAGTGTAGTGGACTACCGTGGCTGTAACGGGTAACGGGGAATTAGGGTTCGATTCCGGAGAGGGAGCCTCAGAAACGAAGTTTTTTTCCAATAGCAACACTGCTGAGGCAGTACGTTAGCAGCAATGGACGATATCCAAACTTGTACACTTGGTGGATCGAAGAGCAGTTGAAGAAGCGCCCCGTCGAAGTCGCTTCTTAGAACGACATATTTTTAGCACGTGTATTGGTGTGTGCGAAGGACCTGTTTTGTATCTTTACATGGCAGGTTCCAACGCTGCCAACTTTCTTTTTTGTACTGACATGTCCAAGCTTGCTCCGACCACTGCACCCTCTGCCGACACTCGCTAGCCGTCGACGCTCATGACGGCAGCCCCATCCTGAAGTGCAAATACTGCCGACGCGTCACTGCTGCCGTGTGGGCTCGGATTGGCGCCGCTCAAGCTGCCACCTTATGGTTCGTTTGTAAAGATTGCTCCGTTCTTCTCCCTGACTTGTTCCCGGATTAGGATGACACATACTACTACTACTCCTACTGACATGTCCAGCGTGGTATGTTGTTCCAAAAAGTATTTTGTTAGTGCGTAGGGGAGGGGGGGGGGGGATTTTTTGGCATCTTATCATATCTTTGAAAAGTACTGTCGGGCTTTTCAAGTGTTGGTGGGTAGGCAGGTAACACGCGCGCTTCAGACTCATGGGGCGCTGGCTGGCGGACTGACGTCTTCCGTCTTCAGCGGATGACGTTGTCACATATCACCAGCCCGTGAACAGTGTAGACCTGCCTTCGTGGCGCCTACACTTACTAACTCTCCATACTCACCTGTGGCCGCGAAAGTAGAAACGAGCATGCTTACGAGAAGACTTATTCCGCCCAACGACAGCACGCATTCCATCACTGTACTTGTTCGCCTCCGGGAGGTACTCAGCCTTAGCAGAAGGAATCCCTGGATACGTGCCGATTCGCTCAGCATTCCCAAACTGAGCGACTCGCGCTAGCAAGGAGTTAACCAACATGCCGCAAGCGGAAGAAGCGACGACGCCCGATACCGGGATGCACCGAAGGAAGAAGAAGGCACCGAAGGCTAGCAGCTCACTGAAGAGACCGACCTCCTCAGGCCCTCGAAAGTGAAAGCCGAGCATGCCTGCTCGATGTTGAACTCGCCGACAGTCGGAATCACAAGAAGACCTAGCCCCGCTAGCTCCACATGGACTCGATCTTGACGACGCAATAGCAGGTGACGACGTCATACAGTAAGCTGACCAACGAGAAAGTGCATGCTAATCCATGTGGTTCAGCATTCATGTACTCAAAAGAACTCAATACTAACCCGGGGCACTGGTGGGCTAGTGTGACGTGCTAACCGGATCTGTTGGCCTGGTCGTAGCTCGACTGGGACTGCTCCGGATGTCGACCGGTTCGTTGGCAGCTACCCCATCCCCTCCTTCCCGGTTGTTTCATAAGTTACCAGTAGCATAGCAGCGTCTGACTTGTCACTCACGTGGCAGGCGTTCTTTTTTGTTTTTTGTATAAGCACCTGCTTTCGTAGGAAATGCTTGAGGAGTCAGTTGCGATAGATCAAAAGGAGGTAAATGTGCTGCGGCCCACACACACACGGTTTAGTGGCGGGCGTAAACGTTTCAACAAAGTTTTTCATTTCATTTTTTTTTTTACAAAGGCGCCAGCTTGAAAGGAAATGCTCGACGATGCTGCCCGACAAAGAACTCTGTCTGATGTTTCCTTCCGCGTGATTGCACACGGAAGAGGGCGCCACGCAAAATGAGTATCGTCGCTGCGTGTTATATGGCGCGTCCTCTCCAAAGCGGATCTGAAACTGGACAGTTCGTGAAAATTTAGGCAGCCCGTGCCCCTCCCTGGAGCAAGGTGGCCTGTGTGAATCCACGGGTCCCGGCGCTCGCCTTGCGCCCTACACAAAATCCCAAGAACTTACCTCTTGCTATTTTTTCTCTGACCATTCGAACGCTTCGACCGCTGCGTCGCAAACACAGTGAAGGGAAATAAAATTTTTTGTATAAGCACCTGCTTTCGTAGGAAATGCTTGAGGAGTCAGTTGCGATAGATCAAAAGGAGGTAAATGTGCTGCGGCCCACACACACACGGTTTAGTGGCGGGCGTAAACGTTTCAACAAAGTTTTTCATTTCATTTTTTTTTTTACATAAGCGCCAGCTTGAAAGGAATTGCTCGACGATGCTGCCCGACAAAGAACAGAAGGGATCCAAAGTGCTGTAACTACCGAACCACGTGTTGAACGGACGTGAGGTCATGCGGGTCTACCCCTACACGACAAATCACACAAACACAACAGGTCAAAAGTCCTGAGTGAGAAAACAACACACGGTGGTGTAAGCGAAGAACAAATCAGATTGTGTTTGTATTGTATTTGCCCCTTACCTCTATATTTCCCCCCTTCCATTCGGAGTCGAAGCAGCTACGTCGAGTATTTTATTTACTCGTCTCAATCTGCCGGGCAAACATTGCTGTTGAGGTGCATGGGTCTTGGGCGCCTCGTGCAGGGCGGGTGCTTTGTGATCCGCCGCGAAGTTCTCTCCTGGTGGCAGTCCGGAGAGACCGGCGCCGTTCCCTCGGGTGGCAACACTAAGGGAGAGAGAGCGCAGACACAATCCATCTTAAAAAGGACCACACGCACCGAGCACGCAAAGCAGACCCCCCCTCGACGCGCACATTGATGTTTAGCACACAGTATCCCTCTCGGACTCGCCAGCAACACATCGAAAGGTGTTAGCCGCCGCCGTAGGCCGCGCAGTCGCGAGGAAGAAGAGGGCCCGCAGCGTTACAAGGCGGCGATCCCCCGCGGGACGAGCTCGCCCGCCGGCCAGAGCGCCCGCTGCAGCACCAACTCCGGTGCCGCCACTCACTGTAGCAGAGCCGCAACCTGCAGCGCGCCTCCGGAGCGACTTACGCCCGCCGTAGCAGTGCGAAGAGAAGTGAGGAGATCGGAAACTCCCCGGAGAGATGGTCCCTGCACTCGAACTCGTCTCTCTCTCTCGAAAGTTACCTCGGGTACTTCGATTGCTGGAGTTTCAAGCGAACTTTCAACACCCGCTGTTGCGAAAAAAGGAGGCTCCAGTTGCCTCTTGCCAACCGCAAACAAAGGTGATTACAACACTCAGCGGTTCCGCAACTTTTAAGCAAACGCAAATGCGAGTATAGAGAAATGTCATGTTTGTTTGTGCGCACTTCCTTCAAACCTGTTTTGTTCATCTAACGGGAGTGAGGATAGTACGCTGCCATCGATCTGTTTTTGTTCTTGACAAATTGCATTTGTTAGACACAAAAAGGCACCCCGGAGACTTTAAATACCCGGAGTTTCAAGCGAACTTTTCGTTCTTAAAAAAGAAAACAAAAAAAACAAAAAGAGAAGTACTCGAAAAAAAAACACGGATCCCGAAAGAAAGGTTACAAAAGGCACCCAACAACCGATCCTCCATAATCGTGCGACGACAAATCCCCACCTTTCGAATCACACGCGTTGCGAATAAGAAGGAAGCCCACTGTGCCGAAAGTCACCGGGAGACGAAGATTTCCCCACCCCCCAGGAGTCTCAACTCCGCCTAACGATTTAGGCGACTTTCGCCTAAATATTTTTGCGCGCCAGCTTGGAAGAAAATGCTCGACAATAGCTGCCAGACAAAGAACCGAAGGGATCCCAAGTGCTGTAACTACCGAACCACGTGTTGAACGGACGTGAGGCCATGCGGGTCTGCCCGTACACGACAAATCACACAAACACAACAGGTCAAAAGTCCTGAGTGAGAAAACAACACATGGTGGTGTAAGCGAAGAACAAATCAGGTTGGGTTAGTATGATATTTCCCCTCCACGTCTATATTTCCTCCCTTCCATTCGGAGTCAAAAGCAGCTACGTCGAGTATTTTTTGAAAAAGAATAACTGAAAGAAAAGTGGGTTTGGGCCAAGGCCTGTCCCTTACACCGGGGTGCCCAGCGACGGGCTCCAGAATCGAAAGTCTTTTCTTGAGTGGGATGAATAACGCAGTCTTTTACCCTGCGAATCCCCGTGCGCATCCGACGGCGCGCACACGGAACCAAGCGCCCATGCGGGGCCTCAAGCTCATCAGACAATCGATACACAAACTCATCAGCTTACCACACGAACGTATCAGGCTACCACACAATCCGGTAGCTCCGGTCAGTTGGCCTCCGGCGGGGAATAAATTTCAACATTGTCACACAAGCTCGGGGACCCCCCTCCATGGGACAGAAATGGAACAGCAGAGGCATCAGAGATCGGAATCCCTCAGACAAAGCGTCCCCAGCACCCTTTTTTCTTTTGTATAAGCACCTGCTTTGTAGGAAATGCTTGAGGAGACTGCCAGCTGCAAAAGATCAAAGGAGGTAAATGTGCTGTAGCCCACACGAAACACAGGTGAATCTGGGTTTAGTGGCGGGCGTAAGCGTTCAACAAAAAAGACCCATTTTGTAGTTGTATTGTTTCTCCCCCTCTAGCCTCCTTCGAAGTAAGCACAAGGCAGCCCCTCGAGTATTTTTTCGAGACATTGCAATGTGTTCCAGAATGTATGTCTGAGCAGTGAGCGAAGCAACACCAAACTGAAGATCATGTCACTGTCACAGTTTACATGTCCGTGCTGCACATGGAGATCCCTAACTCAAGACATACCAGGTGAAAAAGAAGAAGAACAACCTGAAGAGAGGGCCCAAACTCGGCCTGCTCAAAAAAAAAAAAAAAAAAAGCATTTCTTTTCGGAGCCCCACCGATCACCACAAGCACGCACTAAGCTGAACTTCACAAGCACACAAAAGTTCGAAAGACACCAACCATTCGGGATCGTCGGAAACACACATAAGTGCGCACTTATTCGTCACTCGCGCAACCGCGGCTGATACAAAACTAATGATGATGATGGCGGGAAGAGAGAGTTGTTTTCGTTGAACGCAGTGCCTGATCGTTTTTTTTCACTTAAAGCTAGATTCAGGACGCAAGTGAAAACGCCACGGTTTGCGGCGACGAGCTTCTCATATCCTCCAACATTTCATGTTTGGTAAACAAATAGGGGTCTCTGTGTGGATGCGTCAACGCAACAGTTTTTCAAAGGATAGCGAAAGAGCGAAAGGCATATTTTTTGCACGTTTGGATGCCCCACCACCATTGCGTTTTCGCCCAAAACGCGATGTCTTCGGAAATTCGACGATAGTAGGGCTGCCTCCGCTTTCGAAGAAACCGAAAAGCGGAATCCACCCACCCGAAGTGCAGAAAAAAGAAGGCGCAGCGGTCAACGGCAACGTGCGCAAAGCTTGCGCCAAGTTAGCGGCAGCGCCACAACCTCGTCTGCTCTGCTTGTTCCTGTGCTGGGGGTGGGTTAGGGCGTACCTGTCTGTTTCATATATATGGTACGATGCCAAAAGGGGGGGGGGGGGGGTTTGGGCGGAAAAATCCCCGCATAGTTCACCAGGGTCTGACGGGTACTGAGGCCCCATACCCTTCCTAAAACATCATTCTGCGTTCAAATACGCCCTCAGAAGCCTCCGGAGAGCCTTCTATGATGTCCCAAATGCGATTTTGTGGGTTTTTAGGGGGTCCCCCCGTCTGCTGGCCGTAAACCGCCATAGAAGACACATATGCAACCTGATGCTGGGTCGCTCCTCGGAGCAAAATCTCGGCCTAAACACACGTTTTCGGCGTTCTCTATCATTCTCCAGGTGCATTCGACCCTCGGACTTCATAAATTATCTCGCTTACAGGTGTTCCGGGGTGTGCAAAAACAAGGCGAATGGACCCTACAGACCGTACCACGCCCTGCCTGTCTATACAGGCTTTGGGGTCGAATTGCGCCGCCTTGGCGCCATGTGCACCGTTTTGGTCTCGTTTGTGCTGCTTTGGGATCCACTAAGAACTCTGGTCTGATTTGCGGGACGCTTTGCTCGGTTTTGGTGCCCACTTTCACCGTTCAAAGTGCATCCAGTGGTGAAGACTTTGCGCCGAAGCTGGAGAGGAAGCGACCCAGTAGGCGCCACTTCACCGTGAGCGGGTCTCGGAACAGGACTCAAACTGGCCCAGGTGATACTGCCGACCATGGCGGGTGTGTGCGCCACACAGTTTGTCTGACCAAGCTCACTGCACAGGAGCTTGCCACACATCCCTCGGGTCATGTGCCGCCTGTGCAAAGTCATCCAGCGAGAAGCACTTTGCAGCCATGGGTGAGAAAGGTGCCAGAAGGGAAGACATTGCCAGGAAAGCTCTGAAAGCCTGCCCTGAAAGCGGTGAAGCCTGCTTCAAAATCATGAAGTGAACGCGTCGTAGTCAACCGCTTCGACGACGATTGAGAACGGCTGATGATCGCCTGTTACTTAACGCTTGTCCTACTTCGTTCACCAAGCCTTGCAGAATCACCAGAGTAGCATGATGCAGGTAGAAGCCTGAACAGGCCTTAGAACAGTGAAAGTGGGCGCCAAAACCGAGGAAAGCGTCCCGCAAATCAGACCAGAGTTCTTAATGGACCCCAAAGCAGCACAACCGAAGCCCGAAACGGTGGATGTGGCGCCAAAGCCGGTGCAATTTGACCCCAAAGCCTGTATAGACAGGCAGGGCGTAGTTCGGTCTGTCCCCAATGCAGGGGGCCATTCTCCTTATCTTTGCACGTCCCGGAACACCTGTGAGTGAAAGAAACCACGAAGCCCGAGGGTCGAATGCGCCTGGAGAGTGCTAGAGAACGCCGAAAACGTGTGTTTGGGCTGGGATCTTGCACAGAGAAGCGACCCAGCTTCAGGTTGCATATGTTTCTACTATGGCGGTTTACGGCCAGCAGACGGGGGGACCCCCTAAAAACCCACAAAATCGCATTTGGGACATCATAGAAGGCTCTCCGGAGGCTTCTGAGGGCGTATTTGAACGCAGAATGATGTTTTAGGAAGGGTATGGGGCCTCAGTACCCGTCAGACCCTGGTGAACTATGCGGGGATTTTTCCGCCCAAACCCCCCCCCCCCCCTTTTGGCATCGTACCATATATATATATATATATATATATATATATATATATATATATATATATATATATATGAAACAGACAGGTATATGGTCAGGTTTCCTCCCTCTGGTGGGGGCGCGCCGGAGGAGTCCGAGTCAGCACCGAGTCGAACGGGTCTGACCTGCTCGCTCCTCTTCGCCGTCTGCTTCCGGCATCCCCGGTTCCAGCGGCACCAAGGTGTTCGCCATGGCGATCCTGAAACCGCCTTCATCACGGCGAAGCTGAGCCGGTAAACCAGCCGGGCGAGGGAGCCGCTGATATCAGCGCCCTCAGCTCTGGCCCTTGCCGAGTCTTCCCACGCCAGGGCTTACGCTCCACGTGTGGAACGTGTGGATTTCCACACGTTAATTCTTTTTGGATTTTGTTCCCCCACGTGTGGATCCACAGGTACCACGTGTGGATTTTGATTTATTGGCCCCATGCAGGGGAGTCCAGGGGATGCACTGTGGTCAAGGCCGCACAGCCAGGTGTCGCCAAGTCCAGTAGCCACCTAGCGACGCTATTTTTTTTTTGGCCGTCGCACATGAGGGGAAAGGTTTTTTTCCCCTCGGACCTTAAGCGCCCACATGTGGACCACACGTATTTTCTCTGAGACCAAAAACGGAGCGTAAGCCCTGCCCCACGCCCAGAGGGTGTTTATCACGATCGGCACTAGCTCCATCGTCATTTATTTATTGATGAAGGGTTAGTCGTATCAGCAGGCTCGTGTTCCAGCGTAAGCGCCCAGGCGCACCACGCCTACTGCCGAACGCGTGACTCTTGAATCGACGATGATTGGCTTGCTGACCATTATCGATCGAGTCGATCCGGGTTGAAAGAGAATGTGGCGGTGCAGAGATCACTTACTCGATCGATGCTCCTTTTGAAATTCTGGGCACGAGAGAACGAGCATCGTATATCTTCTGGAGTTGAATTGCAAGGTTTGATGAAATTGGATGGTGTTTGGTCAAATGGATCTTCAATGAGAGCGACTGACGATTTCCAAAAATCGTCTCGTGAGGTTGTTCACACTTCAAAGGCATGGACTGATTTTTGGAAAAAAACAGGTCGTTCGAATGAAACTCTCACCGACCTCAGCTGTTGAAGATTTCCGCGCTAAACGATTGAATGTAGCAGGCTATCTCCGGCATTGTGATGAGGAAAAGTGTCAGATTCGCCGGGGAGGATCATACCCTGTGTCTAGAACTAAGCCGGTCCATCCCCTCCTGATAGACTGTGGTAGACAGAAGAAGCAGTTCCAGGCAATTCTATGCAGCTCCACGGGATCGGGATGGACCTGATAGACTGTGATAGACAGAAGAAGCAGCTCCAGGCAATTCTATGCAGCTCCACGGGATCGGGATGGACCTGATAGACTGTGATGGACCTCGATTCACTACAATGAACGGCGGCAGGCGCTACTACGAACAGCCGCATGACAAACCAGACTCACACCGCAGTCCTGGCAGACACTCAGGTTCCACGCTGATGATGGTCCGCCTTATGTGTCCGTGGCTTAAAGGACCGAAACACGGCGCAGACGGGACCAGTGCGGTGTTGAGCACATACCCATCCATTTCAAGCACGTTCTTGCAACCCCCCCCCCCCCCCCCCCCCCTGCTACGCCTCGCGGCCGTCGTGGTGCACATGGGGGAGGATACGGCTAGCGGGCACTACGTCACGTACGTTGCGCAAGACACGGGGTGGATCCTCTTCGACGACCTGCACGTCACCTCTGTCGACGACATTCCGTGGGGTGACGTTTACCTCGCGGCCTTTGTCCGGATCCCCCGGAATGCCCACGACATGACTGTCCGTGCCCCGTCACCCTCCATGGTGCTTCCCACTCAGGATCGGCTACCCGACTTGCCTGCACCCCCAGGTTCAGCCGGTAATTTGATGAGCCGGCAGTCGGAAGGATCACCTGACTCCTTCTGCCCCTTTGGTAATTCGCCACCCTGCCCGCCCTTGCCGGACTCCCAATGTCTGACACCGCATGGTCAGTTGTTTGAACAGCAGTTAACAGGTTCCCCGGTGCTGCGATGTCAACACTGCTCCGTCGAATGCACGAAGGATGGCCAGACGTTCCAAGGTCTGAGGGGACTCCGCGCGCATGAGAGACGTTGCCACCTCGCGGGTGTGAGATTCTGATCCGCGTCGTTTGAGCCTCATCGGATTCTTGATTGCTGGCTGGTCTATATTTCACTCCGCACCCGTTCACCCTGACTAACGGGAAAAACTCGAAGTGTCTGTACGAGTGAACGCACACTAACATGAGAGGATGAAGGCACGTATATGCCACCTGGCCCTGTGCTAGGCGTAGTTTGAGGTTGTACTTATTTCCGAACAACCTACCACGAGCTTATCCACCCACACCCCCATTTTTCCCCTTTCTTTTTATTTACTTTTTCCCGCCCGATGTCGCTGATGACTAACGGACCGTCGGACCCGTCCCAACGGGGGTGCTTATGGAAGCTGCAATGAAGGCTTAGACCGGTACGGGCTACATGGCAACCCCTGCTCAACATGTAGAACGTGGGGGGCCCTTGATCACATTCATTACGGGTGTGGTCGTGGTGTCGGTCGCAATAGTCGCTTTGCTAGCCAAAGAGAGAGATAGAGAGAAAAAGAGCGCCAGAGAGAAAAGAAAAGATAACGTTATCTTCCGGAAAAGAAGGGTTACGCGAACCCCCGAAAAAATAATTACCCCCCAAAAAAAAGATACAGAAAAAAAGAAAAACACAAACCGACGGTGACCCCCAAAACCTTTTTCAACCTTTCCAACACCCTTCAAGCTAAACCATTATACAACGACCCCCCCCCCCCCCCCCTAGGGCAGTGCTGGCTGCAAACGGCTGCGAACGCGTTTGCACCGATTCTGCAAACGGCAAACGTTTGCAGTGCAAACGTTGCAAACGTTTGCAAACGTCATTACCGTTTTACAGGGTTTATACGGCGGGAGAGTCTTGGCGGTGTTCCTGTTGTTGTAGTTCAGCCGCACGAGGGAATCTGCTATTTTTATCCCCATGCTGCTTCGCTTGTTGTCCTTCACTGCGTCATACACCGACCACCCTGGGCTGGCCAATAATATTTTTCTTGGCTACCGCCTGCAATGGCAGCCACTTGGTGCCAAATGCGTGCCACCAGATCTCCCCGAGCCACTTGTTTGCTGCTTTCAAACCTAGTCCCTCTCGTACGGTGAGGCAGTCGGAGTGCTCAGCCAATGCACAGAGCTGGTCGTGTAGTCCGGAAAGAAGCGAGGACCTTCGCAATCCCTCTGTCGCGTTGGTGTAGATCTCCGTTTTCCACTGCGGGCTGAGAGCGGCGGCGGCTTCGTGGAGGGGACGCCGGTAATAAATCCTCCACAGCAGAAGTCCGACTAAGGGTCCCACAGAAACAAAGCCTTTTCCTTTGCGGTTTGTCGACATCCCACTGTCACTGCTGCCACTCACGACAGCATAAATGTCACTTGCCCACGTCTATATCGCTCGCATGTGTCTATCCATTGCTAGCCTTGCACTGCACCGTTGCCGTTTGCAAACGTTTGCAAACGGCATCTGCCAGATCTGCAAACGCAAACGCAAACGTTTGCGCAAACGTTTGCACGTTTGCAGCCAGCACTGCCGGACCTTCGAAGGTTAATACGACTCCGACCGGTGCTAGCACTCGGTACAAAAAAGAGGTGGGTGGTAGCGGCGTAAGAAAAGTCTGCCACCAACCACATCGAAATAGCTGATCAAAACAGAAGGCAACCCTATCATTTCTCTCTTGTCCAATACGTAAGCCACCTGCGTTGTTGGAAGTGGAGGAGGCCGAGTTGCAAAATCATGGACTCCATTTGACGCTGTCATGCAATTGCACTTGAAAAAGGAGGAGCTGCACTTCGCCTTCTTAAGTGAGTTTGACCAACACTGCCGCGAGAGTAGGAGAAAGTAGAAAAGGTAAACTAGAGTTTTCGTTGACCGCACTACCCTGAGCCCAAATCCTGGACGTGGTTTCAGGCTCAGTTTCCTCACACATTGCATGTGGCTAAAATTTTTTTTTGGCTCAGTGATTGATGAGACTGAGTGAATAGGGCCGGACACCTCAAAACCGAAATTGGAGAATCCTAGAATAAGCCCTGCACTCTGTACAAAAGGTTGGATTACCTGCTTGCCCGCACCCCTCGCTTGCCCGTCCGTCCTTGCCCCTCTTTTCAGGTCCAGCGTCCTGAGGCATCGACGACGTTCGCGCACCAGAATCATCGCTTGGGAGTTCTGCGCTTGTACGGAGTCAAGTCTCGTCTGTATACGCGATGCGGTTTACCGAAGCCATCGAGCGCCACGGCCAGGGATGGATACGTTTGCTCGCTGTTCGATGCTACGGCAGTACAGCAAACCCACTATGCAGCCTAGTTCAGCCCCGTGCACCTAGCGCTCATCAGGCAACCCATGATCACTTCGGTGTGGGGGATCAGTCCTGACCGAGCCTAATGCCTGCCGGGCGCCTGCTCCGTTGCGGTGTTTGCTTTCTGACCAATGCGTTCCACGTCTGAAGGGTCCTTGCGTTAAGTTCGCGCCTTCTGCGGGTATACAGACTTGATCACGACTTTTGGAAACGAAGCTTACTCTTGAGATCTGGTGTGGAGGGCCATCGTTACCTGACTAAACCCACCCATGGTGCATGATTGTCTGCGACAGGGCCGCGGCCTGCGACGTAAACGACTTACGCCCGCCGTAGTAGTACGGGACAGTAGTGGGGCGACCGGATACTCCCCGGAGAGATGGTCCCTGCTGGGGGGTTATAAAATTAAAAACTACATAAAATAGGAGCCAGACGGTATACAGGGCAGTCGAAGAGTCACTACCACGACAACAACACATAGGTCTGCTCTCACCCCACGCTCCATCGAGGCTCGAGCCAAACGAAGTCGAGGCGTCGACAAGAACGCATATCCCAGCGAACTCCTGGCTTTTTGTGACACCAGCACGCAACCATTTATGGGTCGATTGCTCGAACATTCCTCGAGT
This sequence comes from Diplonema papillatum, assembly GCA_030068145.1. Classification (NCBI taxonomy): domain Eukaryota; phylum Euglenozoa; class Diplonemea; order Diplonemida; family Diplonemidae; genus Diplonema; species Diplonema papillatum. The sequence continues at coordinate 23,219 of JAPJBO010000466.1, read as the reverse complement.
ATTTTTATTTTCCCGAAAATGCGAGCTTCCCCGCAAAATGAGCGAACCAAACACCAAATGCCAAATCCCTGGTCGTTCCGCACTCGTTCCCGGATGCCGATTTTCCGTCCTGCCGTTAGATGAAGCGACGCCCTCAGTCGGATCTGATGTGCAGACATCTGCCTCAGCAGCCACCGGTGTCACTCGGGCACTGACCCACTCCCTAAAATTGACAGTACACACCGCAAAGCAAATAAGCAACGAAGAATGTACGAGAACACCCCGCCCCCCCCCGGGGGATTTCAAGCGAACTTTTTTTTCCTCTCACAACGTGAGGTCGGACCACCCAAAGGCTAGCCTGTACAATAGCTTTCTTTAGTTGGCGGGTGGGAAGAAGAATCCTCTCAAAATACTCAAAAAAAGAAGAGGAAAAAAATAGGAAAAAGGAAAAGCTAGCCTTAGCAACCTCCACCGGCAGAGAAAACCTGCCAACAAGGAATCAACCGCCTTCGGATGGGACCCCCGGAGTTTGCAGTTTCTTTTTCTTTTTTGCGACCAGCAACTGCCTCCTCAAAAGAGCATACTTGTTGCTGCTGTTGCAGTTTCAATCGAACTTCACTCCAAAAAGTAACGGCTTAACCTGAGCGTAAACAGGTGCAAAAAAACGCACAAACAAAAAGAAACAGTCTAGAAAATTGCCATTTGACCGTCGTAAAAGTTGACGAAGGTCACCCGGTGTAAAAAAACCGGAATACCATGCGACCTTTCTTGCTCCAAAAAGTCGAACGACACCAATCTGTGTACGCCCGTACGGGATCGTCGAAAAAAAAAACAAAATTGCCGCTCGTGTCCAGGTTACCTCCAACGGGGTTAGGGGGGTGCATGGCATCCCCAAGATCTGGAGGCATTTTTCCATTGCACTTGGGGGGGCCCCCCCAACAGTCAAGGGAAAGTGAATCACCTTAGCGAAGGCAACGTGGTCATTCCCACGAGAGACTGAATGCCCGAAGCGCAGCTGTCGTTGTTTGTGACACCTGCAGTACTGCGTGCTAGTCGGCCAAGTCCACGACGAAGCTTCTGAGACTTCAAGCGTGAAGGTCGTTATCAGTTTGACTTCCGCCTTCTACGGAAAGTCAGTTCGTCGACCCGGTCGACGACTGTGATAAATTGAAAGTCTGAAAACGGGGGGAAAAAATAGCACAAACGTTTTACATACTTACCCTCCCAGCTCAGAAGCTCGCACTAACACTTACACTCACACTCACACTCCGCACGTTTACTGTCGCATTAGTGGGGGAGGCATTGGGCACCACACTGCCCAGTTTTTTACGCGCATCTCACATCACATTTTTACGGTTGCATCAGTGGGGGGAGCCATTGGCAAACGCCAATGGTACCACTCACTACGCATCTCTTGCACAGCTCAGCCTCGCACGTTTACTGTTACATTGGTGGGGAGTTGTTGGCAAAGCCATCGGCTACCGCACTATTACACGCCACATTCTCAAAGTCCTGCACGCACACTTCCGTTGATGCAGGCGATCGTCGCAAGTCGTCTGCATCATCCCATACTCACACCCATGCCCCATGGGTGGGACAGAAAAGAAAGAAAAACGCCGCCTTCCCCTCGTCTGATGCATTGTTGATCGTCAGAATGGGGGGTTTCCCGTGTTAGGAGAAGAACCTGATAGCACGAACTGTCCACGACGTGGCAAACCCCTGCTTACCACAAGCAGCCCCGAAGACCCCTGAACTCCCTTTCCATATTTTTAGACCTTTTCCCTCGCGTTTGTTCTGTTTCTATTTAGTCCGCCGGTAGTGTTGTTTTTTTTACATAAGCGCCAGCTTGAAAGGAAATGCTCGACGAGGCTGCCCGACAAAGAACAGAAGGGATCCCAAGTGCTGTAACTACCGAACCACGTGTTGAACGGACGTGAGGTCATGCGGGTCTACCCCTACACGACAAATCACACAAACACAACAGGTCAAAAAATCCTGAGTGAGAAAACAACACACGGTGGTGTAAGCGAAGAACAAATCAGATTGTGTTTGTATTGTATTTGCCCCTTACCACTATATTTCCCCCCTTCCATTCAGAGTCGAAGCAGCTACGTCGAGTATTTTGTTCTTAATTTGGGTGTCATGCGGGGGCCTTCACGTGGCGACACTGTTGACCGCACCTTAGTTGAGTCGTGGTCGCCGATCCCCCAACCGCCAGCATCATGTACGTCATGCGATGCGGAACCAGTGCTGACAGCTCCGCCCGGCGAATAGAGGTCACAAAAGTGGCAACCGGTCGGGGGGTGCTTAGCAGCCAATGGCCTGATGGCTGAGTGCACACCTAAGCAGGGCTGCATCCTCGTGTTGTAGCCGTGTTGTGTATAAGGCTTCGTGGGGGCCTGGTCAACCACCTCATCACAATAGGCGCAAACCTTTCTCGACAGTGATTGGACAGTCGGGATGCCAGGGCGTGTCTCCATGAAGAAGAGAAAGTAAAGCAAGACCTGCCCCCTGCGCCTGCTGTCTCCGGCTGCTTCGGCTGACGACACATACTACTAACACTACTACTACTACTACTACTTCTACTCTTAGTTTGCTTCGTCGTTTCTTTTTTTGCATAAGCACCTGCTTTGTAGGAAATGCTTGAGGAGACTGCCAGTTGCGATAGATCAAAGGAGGTCAATGTACTGTAGCCCACACGAAACACAGGTAAATCTGGGTTTAGTGGCGGGCGTAAGCGTTCAACAAAGCAGATCACCGCGAGAACGGTAGCACACGAATATCAAAGCGAAACAACCTCTTCCAGCCGAAACAAAGAGTCACCATACCAGGGGTAGCAGGGCACCTTCTTGTCCAGGTGGCTGATTGCCGGATGGATGCAACTGCACCTTTGTACCACCGACACCCTCTCGCAAGCGGGGGTTTGAAGCATGATTAATTACAAAAGCCCGCAGGCGTTGACTGGCTGGTCTTTGTAAGGGCTGCCTTGATGTTACTTTGATCAAACACGCGCTGAAACCTGGGCTCCCGCACCCGAAAAAAGCCGCGCAGGCTAAGATCTTGGGGGATCTCTTCAGGGGCAGGCTGGTTGGCCGCTCTCACCTGGGTAGAAGTGGTTCAGCCTCCTGGGGGAGGACGAGAGTGTGATCACTTAGAAAGGGTTTTACACAAGCGCCAGCTTGGAAGGAAATGCTCGACAATAGCTGCCAGACAAAGAACCGAAGGGGTCCCAAGTGCTGAAACTACCGAACCACGTGTTGAACGGTTGGCGGGGTCCTGGATGGAGTAAGCGAAGAACAAATTGGATTTGTATTATATTTTCCCCTTTTACCTCTATATTTCCTCCCTTCCATTCGGAGTCAAAGCAGCCACGCCGAGTATTTCTACGTCAGGGATCAATGAAGGAATCCCGGGCTCACGTCCATTTAAAGTCAGAAAGCAGGTCGAGGGAGGTATTTCCCCAAGCCGACCACGAATGTCATGCATTTTCAAGCGCTGGCAAACTAAACTTGACACTGAACTGGGCTCTCTTTCAGGGGACTGTGGAAACCCGGTTTCCCGGTTTCAGAAACCGGGGTTTTCCGGTTTCGGGTTTTTCAAAAAAATAAAAATAATTTATGAATTATGATTTCAAGTGGCCCCCTGTACTGTACTGTGCTGCAGTTACATGGCGCGTCACGGTGTGTCACTGCAATTCACTTACCATCTCCGTAGTTTGATAGTGAGCACACCAATACCGCAAGCTTATATCTCACCAACTCCCTTCGTCCCCTTGTTTGCGTGCGCGGGGCGACGGTTCCACCCACAGGCACCACAGAGCCCCAAAACCGGGGTTTTGGCTGAAATCGGCTTTTTTGCTCGGTCAGACAAAGAGCTTAAGTCCCCTGCTCTCTTTGTCCAAAAAGAAAAAAAGAAAAAAATGAACAGCAGCCTCAGAAGCACAGGCGTTTCGTTCCGTGTGGCGGTCGATCGTTTCCCACTTGTCTTCACCTGTTTCATTTTCAGGTTCGGAATTCTGATCAGCCGCCAAAAACACGCTGCCTGCGTCTTTCTGGCCTGCAAATTACGTTGCAGGACAACTCGCAAGATGGTTACAGCCAAATTTGGCGTGTGCCACTGTGGTTCACAGTCAATTTTGACGTGGAACGCTCGTGTAATGCTGGTTTACAGTCCAATTTGCCGTGTAACGCTGTTTTACAGTCAATTTTGGCGTGTAACACCCCCGTTCTTTTTTTCAAGACATTGCAATTTGTTCCAAAAATGTAAGCCTGAGCAATGAGCGAACCAACACCAAACTGTGTGGATGCGTGAACGCAACAGTTTTGAAAGGGAAGCGCCAGCTTGGAAGGAAATGCTCGACGATGCTGCCAGACAAAGAACCAAAGGGATCCCAAGTGCTGTAACTACCGAACCACGTGCTGAACGGACGTGAGTTCACATGCGGGTCTACCCCTACACGATCAAATCACACAAACACAACAGGTCAAATTCCTGAGAGAGAACAACGCACAGTGGTGTACGAACAAATCAGGTTGTGTTTGTATTGTATTTGCCCCTCTTAGAGTCTACCTTTGTATTTCCTCCCTTCCAGTGTGGAGTCAAAGCAGCTACGTCGAGTATTTTCCTTTACTGGTGTCATCGCACCCTTGCATAGAACCCGGTAAGAACAGGGCACAAACCCAGCGAGAATCCGTCACAGACTCGGAACAAACCTGGCAAGATCTGGACCTGATCGCACCTTCACATCCACTCTTATCTTCTCCCCAGAAGACTTGATGCTGGAAACTTGCCTGAAAGACTGCCAATAACATTAAGCTATGCTCACCCGGTAGCATCAAACATGCATGCAGAGGCCGTGTCCTGCCAAAACATCAAACTAGGTTTTTCTTCCCAACCGTAGCTAGAAGGTCACGGTGCAGATGGGACCAGTGCGGTGCTGAGCCATATCCATTCCAAGCACGTTCTGACAACCCCCCGGCCAGACTCACACCGCTGTCCTGTCTGCAGACACCCAGGCCACGCGCTGATGCTAGTGCGCCTTATGCGCACGCCAAACACGGTGCAGATGGGACCAGTGCGATGTTGAGCCATATCCATTCCAAGCACGTTCTTGCAGTCCGCCCCCCCACCGTTGCCGGTGATCACGCGGCACTGGTAGCTCTGGTGTGGCTTCGACAAGACACCACCAACTGTTTCAACCAAGCAACTGCGGAACAAAAAGGAAGAGAAAGTGCCCCGATGTTTCTTTTATGCTTTGTTTCCCGAATCAAGCCCATTTTCGCGTTCCAGATGCAACTTGCAGCCGCAGATATCTTTTGCACTAATCATCCAAGGCAACCACGTGGACGTCTCTCGTACAGGAAGGCACCACGTTAAAACGGGTCCGCAACACACACACACACACTTAGTAGCTTGCTTAAGCGCCTTCGGCGCGTCAAGTTGGAATCCTTACGTTTCTGAGCGAACTACTCATGTCCACTCACCGAGAGGTTGGAAGGGTAAGCAAAAACTGCCAAACGCAGGCCCCCCCCCCCCCCCCCTTTTTGTACTCCCTCTCCTTTTGCTCTGCTGCAATATACAGCTGGGAGATAGTGGAACAGCCAAGAACGGAGCCACGTGCGTTCTATCGACTTCCCAGGAATAGCGAAGAAACAGAAGGGGTTCCAACACACCGGGGTAGCAGTCGTCATCATTGCTTGGCGACAAGTGATTCGCGCCCCTTCCCCGTGCGAGCGAGTCTCGGAACAAAACTGTGACCCGGGTGGCTACTGCCGACCATGACGGCCGCCTGCTGTAAATCACGGGGCAAAATGCGCTAACTGAGCGATTCACCGAAAAGACGAAACCTTCGAAACGCTCTAAAAAAGAAGAAAGCGGCACGTATTCGGATTATTAGGCCTAATCTTGCAGTTGTGTTCTTTCTTTCCGCCCCCCCCCCCCCCTCTAGCCTTCGACTAAGGCCCTTAGTCGGAAAAAAGCACCGGGCGGTGCTGCGTTCTTTTATTCTCAACAGACCCGACGCTCTTCTCTTATAAACATCTTTCTGGTCTGCCCCACACTCTATCGTGAAGGCCAAAAAAAAAGACGCAGCCAGCGTGTCTTGGTGGTTGATCAAGATCCCTAACCTGAAAAAAAATCAGGCGCAGAAAACTCGTGGGATATCGATCAACCGGCACGCACAAACAACCAAATTAACGCTAAGAAAGTCTCAAGCGAAGTCTAACTCTAAAAAAACGAAGCACCTGTCTTTTTTAACGGTTCGCTTTTACTGATGGGAGCACATTTCCGGAGCTGGGGTCGGCACATGAACGGTTGAAAGAAGGCGACGCCTGTTTGCATTTCAACTTATCTCAAAAAAGTATCTGAAACCCTCTAGATCCAGAATCTAGTTTCTATAAAATTTCCTATGAACCAGACCCGCAAACCAGCCTTTCTTTGGCAGCGTCCAACTCCAACAGGGTCAAGTTACTACATAAATTTGTGGGTTGTCTGTCTGTCTGTCTGTCTGTCTGTCTGTCCATCACAATAAAAAATTCCGACATGGGTCAGTCGGTTCTAAGGCAAGGTGTGATTGCTCGCCTCAAAGCTGTCACGACGAGCTTGCTCGGACGTGCAGGATTGCCGAAAGGGAATCGTGAACATTCCGCAACCCGGATGCAGAGATCTGAAGTGGTGTCAGTTTGACGATGACGGGTTGTGGTATCAAAACCCCGCTCCTCGGATCCAGCCTGAAGAAGCCGGGACTATAGCTGGTGTTGGCAAGTGGGTATCGCGCCCGCTCTTTGCGTGTACGCTTCACGAGAGTGTTTCGGACGCACCCTCTTACCGACAACGCCTGAAGCTGGGGAGTCTCATCATCAATCATCTGCCACGCCCCAAAACACCCCGGAAGTGCTCCCGTCGAAAAACACCCAATTTGTTGAAGAAAAAGCGAAGCTCGCCACCGCTGCATCGCAGCTTTCCACAGGTTGGGCCTGTCGTAGGCTGCGTTCAACAAGCCCGCCTACCAGGTAAGATACGACTTGAAAAGTTTCATTCACCCGGGAAACGCTGCCTTTTGGATGAGCACTCGGTTTAAAAAGAGGGGTTTCTCGCTCTTTCCACCTCAACCCCACCTTCCAACGCCACGGGACGTGGGCTTCACCAAAACCCGGTTCTGGGCACTCCGCACGAGTTGACGCAAACCGCGTTGCACGCGCGGTCGGCGGGGGGCGAGCTCCTTTTTGTACGTCGTTGCGAGTGGTCTTTTTCTGTCTCCTTGTTCCCTTTTTCGTATTCATCTACCTACCCCCCCCCCGTGCATAAAATAGATGAATAATTCGGGGTTTGGCGGTATCCATTGAAGGAAATACTTGACTTTGAGGGCTGCCAGTTGTGAAATCTGAAATCTCAACGCACATAGTGGTTGTATTGTTTTCTCCCCCTCTAGCTCCCTTCGAAGGAAGCACAAGGCAGCCCGTCGAGTATTTTATCAGCCGCGGTGGTGCGAGTGACGAGCACGTAGTACGTACTCCCCGGCGAGGGGTTATCCAGGGTCCAAGTTAATAGGGCCGGCTAAAGGGGGGGGGGGATCGAAGAAAAACCAACACCTGGATACTCGCGGAAAGAGATGCGTCCGCGCGCAGAAGGAGGCAACTGCCGACTGTTCTGGTCTTTGTATGGTGCCAGCACTGTTGCAGACCTGGCAGCGCAAGCCACAAGTGCCGGTGGACATGCCTTGCGCACAGCTGCTCTGGCTTCTTTCGGGCGTTGATATCCCGCGCCTCGGTACGGAACCTCCTGCCCTTTGTTTGTACGTGCCGGGGGAGGATTAGCCTGTTCGTGATTGATAGTGAGTGAATATGATCGTTAGGCTAATCTTCTCCCAAACACGCTGCCAGCGTTCTCTTTCGTTTTTACAAACATTGTTACTACGAAAAACAACGCGGCGGTGTACGAAGAACAATTCTTTAGAACCTATCAAGGTTCACGCGAACTTTCACTCTCAAATGTAAGCTTGTGCAATGAGCGAACCACGACCACACTGAGGATCAGTTCACCGGTTCAGTTTACATGTCTGTGCTTTATGGGGAGCAGGCGAAAGTAAACTCCGGGATGAGAGAGTCGGTCCATAAAACCAAATTAGTCACAAACTTGGCTAGCCATAGTCAAACTGTGCAAATAGTGCCAATATGCCTACATCCCCTTCACTGCACCGACTCCCGGCCTCAATGGTCAACCGGAGACCTTACAACACCGTAAACCACAAGAAACGCTAAAAGGGGTTTCTGGCAGAGGTTCCGTTGTGAACTATCGATCGCGGCGTACCACGGAATATCATGGTGTATGAGCTTCATCCCCATCCCCTGTTCCTGCATCGAGGTGCCTATCACGGTGTATTACGGTACACGGGACGGACCGGCATAGTTCATCACGTCTGATGAAGACGCTACAACTTCGTCGTACTCCATGTGCCTCCGACGGTTTTCATCGTGAAGCTACCACGACACCAACGAAAACAAGAGCCTGACGCTGCGGTGGTACCGCCATGTGTCATACGCATGACGCTACATGTACCGACACGAGCTGAGGTTTTACCACGTGATGCTGCTGCATCGAATATCCACAGCATAAGAGGCAGTGCACTGCCTTTACATCAAACAAAAGATTTGCCGTCCACAACAACAAGAGAACACGCTGATTAGCTCTCTGACTATCGCATCGGCGCTTTGACTTTGCAGCGGCATTCCGATTTTTGTAAGGAAGGAACAGCCTAAAGCGAACCCAGCCCCCGACACCTATACGGGCTTGATGCTACCATCGAGCAGCAGTGCTTACTGCCGGAACACTGACCTTTTCCTGCATCACTGTCGTTCCGCAACCAACTAACACGCTGACGCGTTCCGAAAGAAGAAGAATGTTCCCGATGGGACTCGTTCCCGTTTTTTTTTTGTTTTTTCTTTTTTACATAAGCGCCAGCTTGAAAGGAAATGCTCGACGATGCTGCCCGACGAAGAACAGAAGGGATCCTAAGTGCTGTAACTACCGAACCACGTGTTGAACGGACGTGAGGTCATGCGGGTTTACCCCTACACGGCAAATCACACAAACACAACAGGTGAGAAAACAACAAACGGTGGTGTAAGCGAAGAACCAATCAGATTGTGTTTGTATTGTATTTGCCCCTTACCTCTATATTTCCTCCCTTCCATTCTCAGTCGAAGCAGCTACGGCGAGTATTTTTGTATAAGCACCTGCTTTGTAGAAATTACTTGATGAGGCTGCCAGCTGCAAACGATCAAAGGAGGTAAATGTGCTGTAGCCCACACGAAACACAGGTGAATCTGGGTTCAGTGGCGGGCGTAAGCGTTCCACAAAAAAGACCCACTTTGTAGTTGTATTGTTCCCTCTAGCCTCCTTCGAGGTAAGCACAAGACAGCCCCTCGAGTATTTTCGCATTAGAGTGCTATTACGATTTCGGGTACCGGCTCCGGAAGGACTTGTGCATCAGTCGAGATTGCTGTCATCCCTATGGGGTAAATGACAACCGACTGATAGAAGGTCGCTAGCTGGGCCCTTGTCTCCCCCCTCCTCTTTTTTTATCAGTAGTGCACTGAGAACAGTTGTGGTAGTGCAGTCGATGCTGACAGCGGCAGCCCCATCCTGAAGAGCAAATACTGCCGACGCGTCACTGCTGCTGCTGTTTGCGCTCGCGTTGATGTCGCTCAGGCGGCTGCCAGTCATCACTCGTTTGTTTGTATCAACTGCTCGAGGGTTAACACCTCAAGACTCGAACGACAAATATTGCTACTGCAACTCCTACTACAACTGTGTACGTTAAGTCTATCGTCACAGATTGTTCCTGTATGTCAAGTTAAACCTGCCACTGCAGTTGTCTGTAGTGAAGGGACTGAGAGGAACATTTCTGGACCGACGGTTAGACATGAAAAGTTGAAAAATGAAAGCCAGCGGATAAAAAGTGCTAGCACATGGAACCTGCTGGGTTATAACCTGCTGGGTTATACCAAGGATGGTATGATACGAGGGTCAAATAATTAAATACAAATCCAATAATAAAATGCAATAAACTACTAGTAGGGGGGCCCATACCCCCTTTTTTTTGGGACAAAAATTATAAGAGGTGGTTGCTCAAGCTTTTCGTGCCGCGGATAACTTTGTTGCCTTTATACATGTTCCCCGGATGTTGCCCCACATTTTTCCTCCCCAGATTGGCTGATTTTCGAGCCTCCAGATGAACATCGTACTTTTCATGGACGGTTTACAGGGGAAATGCACTTCGCGTTTTTTTTGCCCAGATACCATTTTTTTGAGATTTTCGCAATCATGGGTTTTGAGCTAAAAATTCACACCTTCCTCCCGAAACCATCATTTTTTCTTGGTGTAATGCCATATTTTGGACGGCTCGTGCATTTTGGCGACCTCTTTCACCATCCAAAAATCCACTTATGGTGGTGCCAGTCTATCTCAAGAGTTTGCAAATAATGCGGTGTGGAAGGTGGGATAGCTCAGGAAACTGCAAAACGCGCCACCTAGAGGGTGGGTTAGCTCGGGAAATTGTGATTAGCGCGGTGTAGAGGGTGGGATAGCTCAGGAATCGCAAGAATCGTCATCTGGAGGGTGGGATAGCTCGGGAAATCGCAAAAAACGCGTTCTAGAGGGTGGGATAGCTCGGGAAACTGCAAAAAGCGCGCTGTAGAGGGTGGGCCACTGTGCCGAGCAGGAGATTTTTGACAAGATGTTCGATCCGAGGGCTGAACCACCCTAACTACTCCACAGTCGTATTTTTTGGGGGTTTGCATGAAGCATTTCCCTCGAATGCGCGATAAGATCTACTTTCCTGTGAAATTCCCCTTTTTCCATGGTAATTGCCCAGGGGACACTGTGCCGAGCAGGAGATTTTTGAGAAGATGTTCGATCCGAGGGCTGCACCACCTTCCTACCACCCTAACTACTCCACAGTCGTGTTTTTTGGGGGGTTTTGCATGAAGCATCTCCCTCGAATGCGCGATTAGATCTACTTTCCTGTGAAATCCCCCTTTTCCATGGTAATTGCCCAGGGGACACTGTGCCGAGCGGAAATTCTTTGAGAAGGTGTTCGATTCGAGGGCTGAACCACCTTCCTACCACCCTAACTACTCCACAGTAGTGTTTTTCGGGGGTTTTGCATGAGTTTTCCAGCTGAAACGCGGTAAAAAAGCCCTCATAATTTTTGTCCCAAATTGCCCCATTGTAGCTTGCCTTGCGTGGGCCCCCCTATAAACTACAGAATAAAATACAGACCCCGACAGAAGTTGCTTCTCGTCATCATCTCCAACTCCTGCAAAAAAAAAAAAAAAAAAGCGGGCGCAGCACTGTTGAAGCTGCAATCCATGGTGTGACACCAGGGCAAATCGGGACAGATTTGTATTAATTCCAGTTTCTCCAGCGTAAAATACAATAAAATACAATAAAATACAATAAAATACAATGAAATACAATAAAATACAATAAAATACAGTGAATGAAATACGAGTGTATTTTATTATTGAAAGTATGCCAATACTGCAGGGAAGAGTTGACTAGACCTCTTGAGTTTGTGCTAACCACGAATTGGGGAGTCCGGAGAACCTACAAAGCCAAAAGCAGGACCGACCCCCCCGTTCGTGAGAAAAAGCGAAGAATAAAAACACCTTCTTTTTTTGTTTAAGCACCTGCTTTGTAGGAAATACTTGAGGAGGCTGCCAGCTGCAAACGATCAAAGGAGGTAAATGTGCTGTAGCCCACACGAAACACAGGTGAATCTGGGTTCAGTGGCGGGCGTAAGCGTTCAACAAAAAAGACCCACTTTGTAGTTGTATTGTTTCTCCCCCAATTGTTTCTCCCCCTCGAGCCTCCTTCGAAGTAAGCACAAGGCAGCCCCTCGAGTATTTTTGTGTTAACAATGCATTGTTGGTACTAAAAAGCCTCCACGGTCAACCGGAGACTTTAACATACCGACCTTCTAATCCACAAATAACGCTAAAAATTAGGAGTTGGCAGCGTACTAAAAGCAACTCACCAAATCAGGTGAAAAGCCGCTAGTGCGCACAAACAAACGGAAGCGCCATACTAATGTGTTTCCATCTATCTTCGCTGGCGAGCAGCGCGAGCCAACTTTTTTTTTCTGTTCTCCACTCAGTCGGTCGCGAGACTGGCAGGTAACCGGTGCTACCTCTCCTGGTGAGCTCTCGGATTAACTTGTCTGGTCAGTCGTACGGAAGCGCCTGTGTACATTCATTGAAGCCGTCCACCCCCTGCTGATAGACTGCTGATAGGCAAAAGCTGCAATAGACAGCAGCAGGCAATTCGATGCAGTTCCAGGGGACAGCGGTGGACGGGATTCCTCATGGTCAGCGCGTGCCTTTTGCATAAAGGTTGCTGCAGCGGCCATAGGTGAAACCCCAAAGCAAGCTGCCTCCGTCTCCTTTCCCCTCGCTGGGTGGGGGGGTCGTCCCGATACTAGCCCGGCCCACCTGACGGTGAAGGCCCACACCCTTCGACCCGTTTCTTTGACGTGTTCTCTTGCGTTGGGGGGTTCTATTATTCCCTTCCCCATTACCACCCGCACGGTTCTCCTTTTTTCCTACTTTCTCCCACCGTTTTTTCCACCTTGCATCTTCCGTAGTTCCCCATTCTACTCGTTCGCGGTGAAATACTGCAGTGTTGTGCTGGATTGGCGCGAAACGAACAAGATGAGTCTTGCCGTTGATACTGGCTCAACAAACAAGCGGTTGTCAGCTTGACCTAGGTTGATTCAGGCAGGAATGGAATGTTCTCGTGGTCGACCACTCGTCGTACAGCGGTCGCCGATGGGCCCGGCAGTAGTCGACCACTCGTTTTACAGTAGTCGCCGATGGGCCAGGCAGTGGTTGACCAGTGGTCGACGGTCGACCACTCGTCTTACAGCGGTCGCCGATGGACCAGGCAGTAGTCGACCGTTTTACAGTAGTCGCCGATGGGCCAGGCAGCGGTTGACCAGTGGCCGACCACTCGTTTTACAGCGGTCGCCGATGGGCCAGGCAGTAGTCGACCACTCGTTTTACAGCGGTCGCCGATGGAGCAGGCAGTAGTCGACCACTCGTTTTACAGCGGTCGCCGATGGAGCAGGCAGTAGTCGACCACTCGTTTTACAGCGGTCGCCGATGGAGCAGGCAGTAGTCGACCACTCGTTTTACAGTAGTCGCCGATGGGCCAGGCAGCGGTCGATCACTGGTCGACCACTGCCTGGCCATTGGCGACCACTGAAACGAGTGGTCGATCACTGGTCGTGGTGGTTGATGAGCAGGGACAAGGTCCGGATATCCGCTGATATCGGGTTCATCCGCTCCACCATCCACTAGGAGGTTGGTGTTGGTGTATACAACCACATACCAATACGTAGTACCACCACGTAGTACCACAGGTACTACAGGGTACTCTGTAGGTAGTATGTAGGTAGTATGTATACCACCATACTACGTATGTGTGTATACCACCACCAATACCATGCTGCTGAGGACCTCGGGATGGGTACACATCCACCTCAGGTCGTGGTATCCACCCACATCAGCAGCTCCTGAGGACGAGGTAGCAGACCCCGTAGAATACCACACCACCTACGTAGCACCTTACAGGGGGGGGCTAAGTACAATTGTCTTGGAATACAATTGTGTCCTTTGAATACAATTGTCTTTTTTTTTTGGCCGGTTTCAGAGTCCGTCCAGCTGAATAGAATTGTGTTGGAACACTGTTGGTTTTGGTGCAGTTGCCTTGGAATAGAATTGTGCACACGGTTTCTAATCGTGGACCCTCCACAACAGGTCTGGACTCCGGTAGACTGGAGACCGGTGGTCACGTTTGTCAAGTTGTCAGTGACTGTTATGAAATCTTTGTAGGCTATTACGAGTCACTGCGCAAGCGTACTAAGTAGCGTGATGACCCGGCAGGGACGTGGTTTGTCGTAAGTGGTCGGCGGTGGCGAAGGGCGACGCCCAGCGCTGTGGCGTCGCCGACTATCTCGAGATCTACTGCTGCGGCCTGCCGGCCGTAGAAGATTGCGCAAAATCAGTGGAGAAGTAGTGTGGTTTTTGGAAGGTGGCGCATTCGTCGGCGGAGCGTTTGTAGGTGGCGCTTTGGTCTGTCTCCGTCTTGACCGCGTGACAAGGCGACTTCTGTAGAAACAATTGTATTCCAAGACAATTCTATTCAACAGCTGTCAAGTTCTGCCGGGGCAGGGATTGGCGTGCGTGCTTTGGAATACAATTGTGCACAATTGTATTTAGCCCCCCCCTGTAAGGGGCTCTAGGAGGTAGTATGGTGGATATATAAGGTGGTATGATACGGGTTTGCGTAGGTGTGTCTACTAGCTACCAGCATCCCTCAGGATGACCTCGAGCTCGCGACGAGCTCGTGGATGCAATCCTCAGCTACTCCGTGCACCTACGAGGTGTGGTATCTACCACATACCACCACGTAGTACCACGTAGTACCACAGGCACTACAGGGTACTCTGTAGGTAGTATGTAGGTAGTATGTAGGTAGTATGTATACCACCTTACTACGTATGTGTGTATACTACCACGATACCGTGCATCTAGGGACGCAGGATGGGATATCCACCCACGCGGTGTGAGCATCCACTCACCTCCTGATGCTACGTGGTATCACATACCACCACATGCACCTACGTAGTACCACCACGTAGTACCACATGGTACCACGATACCACGATAGGTGCTAGTGTGCACACACATCCACGAGTATGGTGCAGCGGTGGATACCACCAGCTACTACCTACTCAGCATCCCTGATACCTAGGAGGTGGATGGATACGTGGGTGCTGTGGATACCACAGCATACCACGATACCACACTAGCTGCTAGTGGATGGTGGTGTGGTGATGCACACACATCCACGAGTATGGTGCAGCGGTGGATACCACCAGCTGAGCACCTCCATCCCTGATATAACTCGAAAGCACCGCCGGGGCCGGAGCGTGCGTCCCGACTTTTTTGGTCCTCAGCCCGCGGTGTATTTTTAGAGTTGAGGACACTTGCCACACAGTTTGAGAGTTATTAGTGCTTTTTTGCGCGTAGGTCCCACCGTTTCCCCCGAAAGAAACATGCGCCGTGGCGTCTGTGTTCAAGCTTCCACCCGCATCGTAGCTGCCGTTGCACGGAGCAAGCGGTTGCAATCGCAGAAGATTCAGCCACAGGCCGAGCAACGTAACGACGGCGGGCGCAGCCTCGCACCGGCCTTGCAGCTGTTCTACGATGGGTCTTGCCCACTGTGCGTCAAGGAGATAGCCCACTGCCGCAAGTGGGACGCGGCGAGGGGGGCCCTTGAGTTCCAAGACATCTCCGACCCTGCCTTCGACCCTGTGGCGGAAACCGGTCGGACTGCAGCCGAGCTGGCCCGTGTGATGCACGCACGCGTACTTCGGCAACAGACCGAGGAGTTTGTGACGGGAGTCGAGGTGTTTCGGAGGATGTACTACCACCTGGGGCTTGATCCAGCATACTCACCGCCCAGGCCGTACCTCGCCCCTGCAGCGCTCGGCGTGGTCTTCTCGCTGACGTACCTTCCGGTCCTGAAGCAGGCCGCTGACGGTGCGTACGCAGTGTGGGCGAGGTTCCGCATCTGGAACCGCAACCGAAAGGCGGTCAAGGACTGCGCCTCGGGATCTTGCCGGCTTTGACACGACAGGCGCCGGTTCCCTTTACTCTGCCGGTTGCTGTTGCTGTTGTTGGTGGTCCTGTGTTTGAGGCGTGAGAGTGCCTACCTTGGTCCCTCATCAGTAGGAAGCCGACATGTATCCCGTAAACGGCACGTGCCCAAGTCTCGTGCAGGGCTACTGTAGCTGTCTCCCCGCTTGCACCCACTTCAGTCGGGGGGGCTTTCAAGTACTTGGGAAAACACGTCCCCGCCCCCCCCCGGCGTGTGCGCGTGGTTTTCCTCTACCAGGGTCACTGCCGAAGCAGCCGCATCACGTCCTTCCCCCTAACTGGCTTGGGGAGGCGGCGTCACCCAACCTGTCTTTTGGCTAAGTTCCTTATGACTGCTGCCCCTCTGGCGGTGGCACGACGGGAGCACCTGAGTCTCGCCGGGTCGCGATACACTATAATCCGCTACCCAGCCCGGTTGCTGTTGCTGAGCCGGGAAATGCACCGTCCGCGCCGCAATGTTTGGCGTGGATGGGCGAGTTTCAGTTGACACAGGAACATCGTTTTCCTCTTCCGCACGCGGTAGGAGACTTGAGAGTCCCACGCTGCCTCCCCCGACCTTGCCACCAGCGATTGCCTAGCCTCACACTTGCACGGGGTTCGTCTTTCGTTCTCCCCAATACCACCACCCACCGTTTTCGAACCACCTTGCACCTTCCGTAGTTCCCTGGTCTACTTACTCGCGGTGGACTACTGCAGTGCCGTGCTGCTGCGTGGAAACGAACAAGAGGAGTCTTGTCGTTGTGGATGGCTTAACCTGAAACAGGTACACTGTTGTCTGCTTGAACCAGGTTGTGAACCAGGTTGTGCACCAGGTTGTGAACCAGGTTGTGAACCAGGTTGTGAACCAGGTTGTGAACCAGGTTTGTGAACCAGGTTGTGAACCAGGTTGTGAACCAGGTTGTGAACCAGGTTGTGAACCAGGTTGTGAACCAGGTTGTGAACCAGATTGCTATGAAAGGCGCCCAACACACCGCGGTGTCCGCCGGCGCCCATTATCAGCATGGGGTGAAGGGTACCGCGGTACACCGTGATAAACCGCGGCAGGCCATTCGACGCAGTTACGTGGACCTGCTCGCCCATCATCTCCTTTTCATTCGAAAGCACCGCAGGGCCGGGGTGTGCGCGTGTGTGAGTGTGCGGAGTGCGTGTGTCTTTTTACGCAGCAAAAAAAGGAAATGCCGAGCTCGCAGCTGCAAACAGGAGCGAAGGTGCGGGTCCTCTCCGACGTGGCGCGCGTGGAGAAGCTGTGTGCGCAGCTGGGCACATGGAGCCGGTCGAAGGCGAAGAGGTGCGGCACCGAGGCTGAGGTGGTCGACGTGGACCGCAACGACGACAGCTACAAGCTGAAGTTCGCCGACGACCGGTGCGCGTGGTTCGTGGGCTCCGCCCTGAGCCGGGTTGGCGCCGGCACCGGCAGCAACGACTCGGAGAACGGCTGGGAGGACGTGGGCCGCGTCTCGCCGCCGCCGCCGCCGGAGCCCCGCGACAGCACCCGGATCAGCCCGGCGCTCGGCAACCGCATCAAAGCGGCGCACTTCGCGGCGGAGCCGGCGGCCGCGCGCCCCGCGCCGCCGCGGCAGTCGGAGGCGGACAACTTCTGGGAGGAGTCGTCGTCGGCCGCGACGACGCGGCACCAACCGCTCCCGGCGGCCTCGCCGCCGCTCCCTTCCGCGGCGAAGCGCCCGCCGCAACCCCTACAGGGACACCCTGACAGCCGCGCCGCCAGCCCGGCGCGGCTGCCGTCGGCCAGCCCGCTGCTGACCGACGCGGAGGTAGACCGGATGTTCTCGTCGCCAGCGGGGTCGCCCGGCGACGCCGCCGGCGGCGAGAACATCCGGTCGGAGGGCGGCAGCCCCGAGGGCTACCACCGGTCGTCCGACCAGCAGACCCCCAACTCGTCCCCCATCAAGCGAACGCCCTCCAACCCCGCCCTCGCCCGCCCCGAAAGCGCCTGCGCCGGCGACGACCCCTTCCTATCGACGCCCCTGCAGGCGAACCCAGCCGCGGAGAGCAGGACCCCAGCGGCTTGTGACGCCCCGGCCCACCTGGCCCCTACGCACCGTGCCGCTCAGCAGCACGCCGAACGCGTCGACGACCCGTTCTGCGAGACGACGCCTGCGCGAGTCGACAGCTCCGCTCAGCCGTATTCCTCGGAACCCGCGGTGGATGCAGCAGCGGCGGCTCCTGATTTTCAGCAACCATTCGAGCAAGTGGACGATCCATTCTGCGAGACGGCGCAGGCTCCATTTGATACGACTCCTCCGCCTGTTGACAGCTCCGCCCAACCGTATTCCTCGGAACCCGCGGTGGATGCAGCAGCGGCGGCTCCTGATTTTCAGCAACCATCCGAGCAAGTGGACGATCCCTTCTGCGAGACGGCGCAGGCTCCATTTGATACGACTCCTCCGCCTGTTGTCAGCTCCGCCCAACCGTATCCCTCGGAACCCGAGCAATCAGCGGTGGATGCCGCGGCTTCTGACTTCCAGCAACCATGCGAGCAAGTTGACGACCCGTTCTGTGAGACGGCACAGGCTCCATTTGATACGACTCCTCCGCCGGTAGACAGCGGCGCTCAGCCGCATCACCCGGAACCCGTGCAAGCAGCCGGGGCCGCGGACGGTTCGGCCCGGGTTTCGGACGCGGTCTTCAGCGACCCTTTTCTGCCTCGCCTGGGCACCACTCACCACACGGCGAACCCCCCTGCAGATCCCCAGGCGGCACCGTTCGACTCGCTCTGCGAGGAGCCGAACGAGTACAATTCCCCCATCCCCGGCGGGCACCCCGCGGAGGCATGGGGCCTGCAAGCACCCGACACCGCGCATCCGCAAGACCGAGAGCTTGGACCCCTCGCAGACCACCCCGACGCTTCCTGCCAGCAGGCAGGTGCGCCGCACGACTCTTCACTAGCGGCCGGCGTGGAACATCCAGCCGTGGTGGACCCCGCGCATCAAGGCCAAGAGCTTGAAGCCCCGGCAGATCATCCCGCCGACGCGTCACTTCAGCAGGATGGCTTCTCGCACGACTTTGGAGGCCCTGGCGACGCTTCAGACCAGCAGAAGTACAACCTAGGCGACCATCCCGCCAACGCGTCACTTCAGCAGGATGGCCTCTCGCACGACTTTGGAGGCCCTGGCGACGCTTCAGACCAGCAGAAGTACAACCTGGGCGTCCATGCCGCCGAGCTGCAGCAAGACGAGAGCTCACCAGGCGAACCGGACGTGTATCCTGCAGAGCCAGCGCAAGGTGTTGCCGACTCGTTGCAAGCCTCTGTACCCCAACAGGATGGCAGCCCGAGCGACGAATTCCCGGTGGATCCAGGCGAACACGAGCCGCGCACGGACGAGTCCCAGGCGGAGCAGCCGCAGGTGGGGGACGCCGGCGCCGAGGCGCAGCAGTACGAAACGTACACGGACGGGCAGTACACGTACTGCTACGACCACGGGCGGAGCCTCTGGGTCGCGTACCTCTGGGACGAGGCGACCGGGCAATGGGCGCAGTACGACTGCGCGCCGGCCGAAGACGCCGCCGCCGTTTCCGACCCTCAGACCGGAGGGGGATCGGCGGAGCAGGCCACTGGGCGGGAAGAGGAAGAAACGGGCCAAGCTTTCGAGGCGCCCGTCGACCCGGCCGAGGACCCGCTCGCCGGGCACCCGGAAGCAGGTGCCGGCGGCGAAGGGCACGCGCCGGCAGCCGAAGGAGAGGTTCAAACGGACACGAGCACGCTCCCCGAAGGAAATGGGGCCTCCGTCGGAGACCACGCCGAGGGGGCGCCGCCGCCAGAAGGCGCACCGGGTTCGACGGGGCCGGCTGCAAACAGCGACGCCGAGCACCCATCGGCGGAAGACGGCACCGGCCACGGACCGGCGGCGGTGGGCGTGCACAGCAGTGAGCACGAAGCTCCCGCCGACCAACCAGCTGGACCAGGCGCAGACTTCGCAAACCCAGAGACTGCTGGTCAGGCGGCCATGGGTGTGCACAGCAGTGAGCACGGAATTCCCACCGATCAACTTGCTGGACCAGGTCCTGATTTCGCAAAGCCAGAGACAGCTGGTCAGGTACCCATGGCTGTGCACAGCAGTGAGCATGAATTTCCCGCCGACCAACCTGCTGAACCAGGTCCCGACTTTGCGAACCCAGAGGCTGCTGATGGTGGCGATGAGCACGGAGCCCCCGCCTTCGCGCCGGACGGGCGGCACCCCAACTTCACCAGCGGCGCCGCGTCGCCCGACATCGACCCGTTCACGGGCGAAGCCATCCTCGGCTCCGAGGCGCCTGCCCCGTTCCCGGCCGCGGCGGTCGCCCGCGCCGCGGCCGCGCAGCCGCCGCGCGCGGCGCCGGAGGGACCGTCCGAGCCGCCAGCCGCAGGCGGTGGCGGCGGCGGCGGCGGCGACCCCTGGCAACCCGAACCCGCTCGCCCTTCGGAGCAGCTGTTCACCCCTACGGAGTCCGAGTCTGAGTCCCCGCCAGCCCAAGCGCCGGAGCCACCCGCCGAGCAAGCACAGTTCGTGTCTCCGACGGACACACTGGCCGCCAGCCAAGAACCAGCACAACCGCACTACTCCGACGACCAGCAACCCGAGGCAGCAGCGCACAACCCCGCACCCGAATCGTGCCCGCAGGACCCCGGGGCGGGGAGCGTGGACGATGGGTCCGCGCAGGCGATGCCCGAAACCGCCGAAATGGCGGAGTCGCAGCTGTGGCAGGAGCTGGCAGACCCCGACTCGGGGTACCCGTACTACTACAACGCGACCACCGGCGAAAGCCGGTGGGAGCCGCCTGCGTGCTGGGCGGCCGCGCAGCAGCAGTACACTGAGTGGCTCGCCTCCCAGGACAACCCGGCGGAGCCCGGTCCGGACCACCCAACGGCCCCAGACAGCACCCTCGGCGCCAGCGGTGACGGGCAGGGGTTTTCGCCCGACGGCACCGCCGACGGGCCGGACGCCGCAGCGCCGGCGAATAAGCACGCGGGGGCGACTCTGCCGCCCCCGGTGGAGCAAGCCGCCGATCCCACGAGGAGCACGGGCCCACCGGAGCCGGAGGGAATGCACCCGGGGTCGCACGCGGCGCAGGGGGGCGGCGGGGGTCTGCAGGCGGCGCCGATGCCGTCGCGCGGGGCGAGTCCCTGCGTGGCGTTCACCGCGGGCCGGTTCTACGTGACGCGGTCGCAGCGGGCGTCGCGGCCGATGCTTGAGACGCACTCGCTGGAGGACGCGCTGCAGGAGACGGAGCTCGGCCGGCACGAGGTCGCGCTCCTCAAGCACCACCCGGGGCCACTCGCCCACGCGAAGGTCGACGCGATCGTCGCACACTTAGTCCGGCTGCGGCACCCGCCCCAGCCGCTGCAGATCATCCTGAAGACCTTCCTCGAGAGCGGCGCGTCCTGGGAAACCGACCACTGGACGCCGTACATCGACGCCATCGTCGAGTCGCTGGGGGGAAACGTGTCGTCGGTCGCAGACCCCCGCGCCGTGCCTGCCGACGAGGCGGCACCCCCCGCCTCCTCGTCCGACCCTAGCCACCCCGACCCCGCCGCCGCGCAGCCGTACCTCCCCCAGGCGCCCGGCCACGGGCTGGCGGCCGCGGCTCTGCCGCCCGGCGCGGTGGGGCCGGCGCAGCGGGGCGCCGGCTTCCAGCCGCGGGGTGACGCGGTTGCGCCGGAGGACGTTGACGACGTGCTGTGCACGACCGAAGAGCGGCTGCACCGGGCGCTGCGGCGGGAGGAGAAGCGGGCGGCGAGGGCCCGGGACGTGGCGCGGTCGGTCCAGGCGCAGATCCTGCACGGCAGCCCGCACACCGCGTTCACGACCGCGCTGCACGGGGGCGAGCTGTGCCTCGGCGCGATCCTCGCGTCGAGCCTCACCGAGCAGACGTGGGCGGACGTGCAGCTTGCGTTCGCTCGCACGCTGAACCCTGTATCGCCGCTGTTCCACAGCTTGCTGGTCTCCCAGCAGATGAACCCTGTCGTCGCGATGGCCGACCTGCTCGGCGGAAAGATGGAACCGGCAGTTCGTGAGCACTGGAAGGGCATCCTGTTAGCACTACTGCGCACCCCTGTCGGCGGGTTTACCGTCGAAACGGTGAAGTCGCTGGTCGAGAAGTTGTACCAGGCGCAGGACATCGAGGCGGCCCACTTCGCGCAGCTCTGCATGGCGGCCCGCCCGAGCAAGCCTCCGCAGAACTTCTACCCGCTCCTCGTCGGCGGCGTCAACCAGCGCCCGGTCTGCCGCACGGCCTTCATCAGCCCCGCCAGCATCTTCCAAACCGAAGCCCTGGAGCACCACCTACAGAAGCAAACCAAGCAAGCCGTCGTTTTCGAGCACCTTTTCTACTACAAAATCGCCCTCGCCTTCTACCTCTTCGAGTTCGGGTACCTCCAAGCCTGCCTCTCATACCTCCCCGACCCGAAAAAGCTCAAGGCCGGCTCCGTCCCGCCTGTGTGCCGCCACGTCATCGGCACCCTCCATGAGCGCTGCTCGGCGATGCTCCAAGCCAACAAATCGTCCGGAGGCGGCGGGTGGGGGCTGACGAAGCTGTTCGGCAGCTCGACAAAGGAGAGCGGTGGCAAGAAGGGCGGCGCCGCTGCCGCCGGCGGGAAGGCGAAGGCCGAGCGGGCTGATGCCGACGCCGACGGGGCCAGGTCGCCGTCCCCCTCCGCACTGGCCGAGAAGGACGGGCAGAAGCCGGCGGCGAAAAAGGCGAAGAAAAGCATCTGGACGTTCTGGCGCGCCGAAGAGGACGAGATACCACAGGTACCAACCTTTTTTGGTTTTTGTATGAACACCTGCTTTTGTAGGAAACACTTGAGGCTGCCAGTTGCGAAGTCTCAAAGGAGGAATGCGTGCTGCAGCCCATGGCTGTTGCCGTTTCTTGTGGTGTTGTTGTGTGAGTGAGGAAGTTCCAGATGTCGCCTTGACTGGCCTGCTGGATCGGTAGCTGCGCGCCTAGCGTGTTCCTCGTCTTCTTGGGCCTTCTTGATGAACACTTGCAAGGCAATAGTTCAGTTGCCGGGCAGTTGTTCTTTTGGGCACAGCTGGCCCGCCCAAAACATGAAGACTCCCCAGACATCGCAAAATGCGTTCAGAAAGATGTGTGCCCATGTGAACAATGAGCGAACTGAGACCATACTGGAGATCATCACCGTTTCGGTTTGCGTGTTCGTGCTTCGCATGGATCCCTCATCGACACTTGTGAACCCGGGTGGCAAGTAGTCCAGGAGGAATTGGGCAGGTGGGACAGCGGAGCAACGAAGAAACAAGAGCAGCTACAAGGGATGGTGCTGAAATACGCGAGGCCTGCACAATGCACCCTCTCTTCCTTGATGACATCAAACTAGCCGATGCGGGCTCACTGATACTACAGCCATCAAATGAGCCGCAATGGCAGGAAGCCTCATCCAGTAAGAACCTGCAAGAGGTGGCATGCAGACCGCGCTTTGCGTGTTGTTCGTGTTTCTTGTACATGACACCCGGAACATAATCAAGGAACAACATAAAACCTGCGGCGCGTGTTCTCTCTTTT